>JAHZMT010000753.1:0-40699 GCA_027743785.1 Sinhomidia bicolor | reverse complement strand
TCTCACTATTGGTCGACGGATCCATTCTTACGTAATATGATCATCCCGCAAATCATGTCATCAGATCGCTTCTTTGAAATTCAGAGATATCTTCATATGTGCGGCGACGAAACCGAATCAGATCAGCAACAACAGGATAAGCTTAGGAAGGTACGAGCGATTTGGGAGATGGCCACTAATCATTTTAAAACTCTGCTGGTTCCATTTAGTGCTTTGTCGGTTGATGAAAGTTTGACAAAATTTCGAGGAAGACTTATATTTCGACAATTTATTCCCACAAAGCGAAATCGTTTCGGAGTCAAAACTTACTCAATAGTGGACGAAAAAACAAAGTTTCTTCTTAATAGCGTCATTTATGTTGGAAAAGAAGATCGGCCATCCCCTACATTCAACACGAAGGAATATGGCCATGGAGGCTCAGTGCTTCTTCAACTTGCAGAACCATATCTTGAGTGTAATCGAACAATTTACGATGATAATTATTTTACTTCGCCTGTTGTTGCAGAGAAGCTACTAAAGCATAGAACGTATTTATGTGGAACCCTTCGCTCTGGACGCAAAAATACTCCCCCGGCTCCGAAACTTTAAAAGGATGAAGTTGTATCGTACTGCTGTGAGAAAGAAAATAATGATATTCAAGCTGAGTATTGGCGCGATAAACGTGTTGTTCGTATGATCTCAACTGGCCAACCTCATCAACTTTTGGAGACAAGAAACGGGAGAGGAACTACAAAGCTCAAGCTGTATACGATTGACCAGTACAACCACCAAGCTCACGGCATCGATTTAGCCGACATGTTTATCGGCTATTACGACAGTGCTAGAAAAACAATGAAATGGTTAGTAGTATAAAATGTTGAATCCATCAAAATTCAAACCATCGAAATACATTAATTATGAGATGCTAACATGATTGATAGGTCGACTAAAGTTTTTTTCCGATTGCTGGAAATCTTTTTGTATAATTCATTCGTAATGATGAGAACTGTACAACCAAGGATGGCATTTTTAGAGTTCCGACTGAATCTTGCAAAGCAAATACTTTCCTCAACCGGAGGCATATCGTTTGAACGACAGAATCGTGTTCCAAGACCAAATATCGAGTCAGTTTGTGAAGACAGATTAAGTCGTAGATGTTTTATGGACAAAGGTACTACTCGTCGCTGTGTTGTATGTACAAAGAAAGGGCAACCAAAACGCACAATTTATTTTTGCAAAAGTTGTGATGTTCCGTTGTGTGTTGTTCCTTGCTTTGAGATATATCATACTAAAAAGTCATTTTAAACCTAGCTATATATTTTATCGTTATTGTTGTCATAATATGTATTGAGTGTTTTCGGTAAAGATCCATTTTGTAGCAGTGAATTTATTTTGTGCTTTCAAAATTGTACGTGTAGTGTATTTATGTAAATGTATTGATTGTATGGTTATTATTATTTGTTACGATAATTTATTTTACAAACGTCTTGTTACAACACAAGTGTTATATGTGTTATAAGTTATTTATTGCAATAAACGTTCGAAAAAGCTTCCAGTACACGTGCTATTTACACATAACTTGTTACCAACTAACCAGCGCTCTATTTGTATACCGTAACCAAGTTTGAAGGTCTTACTTTTATCACCAAGCCAAAACAACTGAAAGAATTTATTTTCTTTTTACCATTGGAAACTATTGGTCTCAAAAAGCAATGTCCGTCGTATCGTCTCAAAAAGTGGAAAGTATTTAAATTTACAAATCGGCTTAACGAGTTAAACATCTTTATTCAACACAATTATAAAATATATTATATATTTAAGTTGTTACGTAATAATAACGTCAAATAAAAGTACAATATAGTTGTGATAATAATGTAGACACATGGATATAAATATCATTAGAGCAATATTACAATATGTATTTAATTATTAAATGTAAATTTTAAATTATTCACTATTTTTATACCTGTAAACATAATATTTTAATAAAACATATTAATCATCATATATATCTTCAACAGCCAATACTTTGACAACTTTTTCTGTATTTTTGCTTCAGAAACTGTTCAAAAAACGTGATTCGAGTAAAAACCTTTTTATCGTTTCGGCTCTAGTCCATGTCAAGATCGTAATATTATTTGGCACAACAATGAAACATTCGAAAATGAATTTAATAAAATTTCCATGATATATTTATGAAAGCAAAGTAAGATATGATGATTATTTGATAAGAAGTATATGTATTATGTTGTATTATTGGTCATTGTTATCTATATTATAAAGAAGATTTTGATTATTTGTATAACAGTATACAGAATACATACACCAACACTATTCATATTAAATTAAAAATTCATAGATATCTTCATAGCTTCTTTCTTGCAAAACACACTACACGGCATATTATGAATCATGAATACTAAAGTTGATATGATGTAAATTATGAACCAGGATCGAACAACCGCTGTAATAATAATATCGATAACATTTATATTCGTAGATCTAGCATTACATACTACATATATATAATTATTAGATATATCCTATCTCTTATTTACGTTTGAATATTTATTTTTAAGTACGTTACTTCAAGGCACATAGTTTTATTATAGCCGGCCGGACGTTATAAGTTTACTTTTATTCGGACAAAAGTCTCAGGTTTTCTCGTCAAAATTTCTAATGACACTGTCTGCGTCTACCTTGGAAATGTTCTCTAATTAACCAACAGCTTAGTCTTCAAATTCAAGCAGACATATATAAAATAGTTTACTCTGGAAAAATGTTGTTCACCTCGTCCATCTCATTTGAGAGAAAAACTTTGACCTAATGTTTCACTCGCTCACTCACGAAATGTATTCTAAGACAAAAAAGATGCAGAAAGAACGGAATTTTTTTTCTTGTCCATTGCTCCGCTTGGCAACATGTACAAATTCAAAAAAGAATTACACTTGTTCTCTTTATTCACAAATCTTTTAGCTTTTGAAAGATTTGATTATTTATTTGGCAATCGATTTGCTCAAAGTTGTTGTGTAATGATTAAGTTATTTTTGGGCTTAATATTATTGAACCATGCATCACTGAAAACGAGTGGTTGTTGACTTATTTTAACAAGGGTTACATATAAAGGGACAGGAGGGTTGGAAATCCAAAGAAATGTTAGCTTTAAAAACTATAAGTAAATTGGCACCATTTTACATAATATATATTGGACACATATTGGAAATCATTATCATGTTTTGTTTCGTCGTGCTTTGAATATTTTTATACCGATGTAACATGTTTTATTTTATACCAAGCAAATCAACCATCAGATCTTGTTAAGTACACTTCAAAAGACAAGTTGAAGACTTCTGCTCTTTTAAAAAAATATTTACAGATAAATTACATTTAGATTAGGATTACAGTAGTCTATAGTGGCCGGGTGAAGTTGGCTGGGAACATTCCCTTGTCTCCATTGTCTTTAATTTCCATCAGCCACCCCTCCTCCTGAAACAAATAATTTTTTTCGCATGTAGATAGTTAACAGTGTACCGATGAATCTTGATTAGCTTTTTGAACTGAGCTAAATGGTCAACTCCACATAGGTAATTAAATTGGTTCACAAAAATATATAATTTAAACATGGCGAATATTTCCTACAAGCGAGATCCAGGGTTCTTTTATTATTTTGAGACAATTTAGTAATACGAATAAAACATTTTGGCTTCCCAGGGAACTTGAACTGATAATCACCATAAAGCCACGTGAATACGATTTACCTGTTTATCGTCATACTCAACTACAAGAATGATTTCTCCAGCTTCAAAATGCAGCTCATCAACATCCTCTTTCTGGTAGCGATACGTTGCTCTCACTCGATACAAAACGCACACGAAAACAAACGCACATCACATTGACCATTGTCAATGTGACAATGGTCACACACGCTTTTGTCTCTTCCACAAAAAGATTTAAATTGCTGTAAGACTTTAAAAATTGATAAAAAATAAACCTTTTGCAATTTTTTCAGCGGTATTTATCAGTTGCCTTATTAGCTCCATCATTGTTCAGCTCATTTGTTCCATTTACAGTGGGGGTGGATACTTTAGCGTTATCATTACTAGCTTCAACTTCATTAGCGGCTGGGGTGGTGGTGGAGGAATCGGGCAAAGCAGGGGGAGTCGAGGGTGTGATTACGGGGTTAGCCGAATCTGCATTCTTTTGATTAGCTGCGGCAACAGTATCTACTCCATTTACGGGTTGTTGAGCTGCATTTAACAGGGATGTTGGTTTAGGTTGTTGCGTTACAGGATTAATTTGGTCAATATTGCTACTATTATCATCATCACTACTACAACCACCTCTATGGTCGTATGTTACTTCTGATAGTAATACTTCTGAGTTTTCCCCAGGTTTGGGTGGATGTATGTTATAATTAATAGTTTTGTTATGTTCAGTGTCATTACCCTTTTCCGATTTGATTTCCGTGTTAGTATCTGGTTTAATAGTGCCATTGGATTTGGGTACGCCATTAGGGGTTATGCTGCCATTCTCCTCCAACGACAACTTTGCCACAGGTGAAGTAGGTGTTACTGGAGTGGATGGATTTGAACTTGTTTTACTAACTGGCGATACATTTCCATTCTTGGCTATTGGTCGAAATCCATCATCATCATTCAGAAAACCGAAAACCAAAATCATGCAAACTGTTAGTTTTGTCACTTTCAAGTATTTATTATATTATTAGGTATTTGTTTTTTTGAATACTTCTAATCTAATTAGTTGTATAAAGTAGTGGTATATTATTATATGATATTTGATAAGGTTACATGAGATTGTGTAGATTTTTTTATATAGATAGTATATGTTTAAAATGCTATAATTAGATATACTCTCCAAGTTTAATTTTGTTAAGTAGTAATCAATGACTCGTAATATGCATAAAAATATTTATAAATTATACCAATAAACTGTTAATGTTAGCCTATTATATAATGCCTGAATTTCAAAGGTGATAAAAGGAATAATAGGAAAATGTCAAATGTTCATTTTGAAGTAGAAGCCAGTCCTGGTCGAAGTCCAAATTTCAAAATATATAGAGCATAATTTACTGGCATGCACGTTGAAGGTTGAAGACTAAATACTATTATTGAATCTATTAGAAGTATACATTATCTTGTTAACAATTATTATTAGTATAACATGTCGTTTTGAAAGTATCTACATAAACAATGTACGTATATATAATCTTTCATTTTTATTATTATATTTTATTCGATACAAGAAGTGTCATTTAATATTTCAGCCTAATGTTCAGAGCCGGAGTTTATGTCAGCAGTTGATATTACGCTGTATAGTTGTTTATTGTCCTAGTATATTAAAAATTTGTTTTTGTGCCGTGTAATAATTAGTTCGGAAACTACAATAGTTTTATAAAGTCGAAGCATTTCATGAAAATTTCATGATTATTATATTTTGTTAAAATGTTGCAAAAATTATTTGCAAGTGAAATTCAGAGGAGGAAGTGAAATTGGTTAATGTAAAAACTAATATTGTGCATACGAATAACAACGGCGACTTAACATGTTGACCAGACCAAAATAACATAGGTACTGACCATCATTAACAACAGTTTCTCTTAAAATTGAAGTTTGACTTTCCAATTATCTGCTTTCTAAATCTTTTATTGAGACAACGCAGAGATTTCCTAACGCCTCGTATATGAACAGGAGAAGAGAACTGGCTGATTAACAACAGCAGTACCAGTTTGTATATATCGGTAGGGTATCATTTGGTGACAAGAGCATCTTTCCGTCTACTTAGTTTCCATTGTTTGATGGACAAAATTGTAGTATCACATCTTGTTATAGTAGGTAATCCAGATTTCTTATATGTATTACTGTTCTAATGTGATTGCTTTCTAAATTACGAATGGAGTGTGAGCGTGTCGTACGTAAGTCGAAACCGTTAACTAATGTATGTGTATATATTTCTGCGATAAAAATTTAATAATGTATTTTGTCTTTAGTCTTTAAATGAGCTGTGTAAAAGAAAAATCACAATGTTCTTAAACAAGCCAATAAAAAAACTAACAAAATGGTAGAAGTAGAATGTTTACAACGATAATTTGAAAACAAAAACAACAGAAAAATTTAAAGAAAAGCAAATAATGAGAAAAAGAGAAAAAATCAAATTGCTTAGGTAAAAAAAACTCATGCAGAACTAGAATTAGGTCTTTCATCATCATCATCATCATCAACAACAACAACATCATTACCATCTTTCGGTGAGTCCGATGTGTTGTTGAGTACTGCATTGGAAGGCACTTTAAAGTTCATTGTTCCCTTTCCTGCTTCCTTGGCTAATTTTTCCACAATACTTTCCAACTCGGTGAATACCTAAAAAAGTAGAAATAGTTTACACAAATTAGCATTACATTTTACAATTGAAATAGATACATACACACACGAAACGCTATGAATTGGTTACATTATTGTAGTCAACCATGTTGACATGTCTTTACAAAATTAAGCTAACATTACTAAAACGATACGATATAAAAGTACATACATACATGTATTTACGAATTTATGCAAGGTTCATGACATCTATAATTGGATGTCTGTGGGCTCATCTAGTGTCTATTTTAAATATGGAATTTTTCATCATTATTACGGTCCTTTCCCTCACATAATCTACATTACATGAACCTACAATTATATAATAGTATGCGTTTCACGGGCAAGTACTTCATTTGTTCACTTTTAACCTTTCGCTACTCTGATCACTGAAAAAACAGTGTCTATTATATTGTACGTAGGTATTTTTAATAGGCATATGCATGCATATTATTCATACGTATATTATCTAAGGTGTAGGCAAGTAGACACCTTATAAATAGAAAGGGAAGGTGTATGCATGTTTCAAAAAAAGTTTCATTTCTCTGCACGAAAACAATAATTCATGTAGAGATTCATTCCACCCTATCGAAAAAAAATTCTTTGCTCTTAAGAAGGAAGTCAGAGAGAACAGAACGCCCACTGCCTCACAGAACAATATATTTATTATATACCATCTTTTTGTGTATGTACATTAGTGTACGTAATATATCATGAAAAATATTTGTGTGTTGCAACAACAGCAACAACACGGATAAACCTTTGCATTGTTATAAAACATTTCTGTACATCATTTATGTATCATCATTACTATTATTGTTATCTAAGTTATGCTAGTGTTCTTTCATTCTTCCTATTTACTCCTCTCACGTGTAAACGTAACAATAATAAGCGTATGCTTTTTTCTCTTGCAGATAAAAATTCAAGAGCAGTACTTATTTTTAACCT
The DNA here is from genome assembly GCA_027743785.1 of Sinhomidia bicolor. NCBI lineage: Eukaryota > Metazoa > Arthropoda > Collembola > Entomobryomorpha > Entomobryidae > Sinhomidia > Sinhomidia bicolor. Next base: position 33,395 of record JAHZMT010000753.1, on the reverse strand, counting down.
TGAAACTTTTAACCTTAAAGTAATTTACAGCAACAGTACATAAATGAGCTGCATGAATAAATATTATAAGTACATTCATCATTCATGCATAAACAAAAAATTATTTAGGAGGCAATCCGTATTTTTTTACATCACTGGAAGCAGCAAACAAAATTGCATTGGGTTATTGTTGCGGACTCTATAATATTTTTTATAATATTCCTAATCTCCTTCTGTGCGGTTTGATACTATTATTTGCTTCTAGATATTATTATGAATTATGGGTGAGGGTGAAACTTATCCATTAATATTAATAATAATAGTATTGCAAAGAATTTTATAAAATCATTGCTAGAATTTTTTTTATTTATCACTGCTGCTGCTGCTTTAGACAGTGAAAAAACCATATTATACCTACAATAACAGCAGCAGTCAGGTTCAGTAGGCAATTGCATGGTCTATTGTCTCTTGTTTTTTTTAACTGCACAGCCAACCAGAGGAGAACTCATGGTGATGGCTTAAATAATGAGAGTATGAGAGGAAAGAATAGCTCTCTTTGCGTTGAAACCAAGTTGAAACGTTTTAAAAAGTCTAATGCCAGACGCAGACTCAAGTTCAGGTTGTCTTTCATTTGCATTATGTTTTAAAACGGACTAGGCATATATCAACAACCCACCATCATCACCTTATATACTTTTATTCCAATAAAAATTGTAATGACTACTAGCTCATTTTTTTACACTTTTATAAACATTTAAACAGCATCCTACATGCAGATTGCTCTAGTTGGTTGTTATGTATGTACATATGTGTATGTGCACTGTTGTTTGCAGAACAACTCTACTTGGTACTTTTTACGCAGTGTTATAAAAAAGTATTTTGATTTCTTGTATGATTCATCTTCTGGTAACGTAGTAGATAATTGTGAGAGATGGTAAAAATGAGCTGCTACTACGCATACGATGTGGATATAGTGACGCCTGTTTCTCGACATTACTTTTTCCCATGATAATGTTATTTGTCTTCCTGAATATCCTGCCTGACTCCATTTACAACTTCCCATCAGATGTATAGGTATCCATTTTACGTGCATACACCTTCTTTGGTCAGACAGAACCACTTTTAGTCACGTAGAGAATATTGTTTATCCTTTAAAAATGCAATTTGCTTTGTAAATAATGCTGCATTAAAAAATCAGTCAAGTCATAAGGGAAAGGGAATTAGCAGCGTATTGGTAGTTGTTGTATGTGTGTGTGTGATGATTATGATGATGCGCAAACTCATAGCTAAATAGTGCACGTAGTACCTATTATACGAACGAGCAATTTTGTCGGTAATGCTGCTAGTAGTCCATTTTACTCGCAACATTAATGCAGATTTATTGAGCCACGGAAGCAAAATGGAAGATTTCTTGTAAATGAAACAGTAAAACTACTGAACCAATAAGTATTTTTAATATTCACTCACTTTTCCTTTCTTTGAAAAAAAAAAAATTCTACGAACATGAACACCAGTTTTGGTTACGTTAATAGGTAGAATACCTACCTACTGAATTTGTCCAAGGCTGTATGCATTACTTATTAAAAGACGCACGCAGTTGTTGCTAAATAATATACTAAATGTGCTATAATGCAACTAAATACTATACACATTATACATACCTACATACGTACGATCGCAACTAAAAAATTCCGTGTTTACCGACAGTTCTTCTGTTTATGTGGCTACGTAATAACATTAACATTATTATGCGAAATCTCAACATAGCACAATAACATTTGCACCCAGTTCTGCGTTGTACTATGTCTACTTTCTTTTAGACGCCACATGCTTATATATCTTTTGGATCCAATTATCATTAAAATACTAATTGCTCAGTGTTCTACAATACTCTTCAGCCACATATTAGCGTATGCACCTCACCAAGATTAAAGTTTCTAATGAATGGGTTCCATCTTTTTTAAATTGAAATATTAAATTGAGTGATTTAGAGCAGAGTTGAAATGAAAGTGAAACCTAATGACATTTTGTTTTGATTTTCTGATGACGATATGATGATAGCATGCGAAAAAAACAACATTCATTTACTGAATTGTCTAAACCAATTTATGCGTTTGTAATAAGTAATTATGTCATATACGAACAAACTTTGAGACTTGCTTCTTGTAACTTTTCACTTTCAGCAGTTATGTTTGTAGGTATACAATAAAGAAGCATTAAAATAATATAATATACTGAGGACGAAACAATACATACCAACATAATTAAAGCTCAAGAGAGCTAGTGAAGTGAATATAAATTGAGCTTTTTTGTCAGTAGTCACGCATGAAAGCAACAAACAAAAAGGAAGACAATTTGATTTGATAATTTATGTATGCTCCAAATTCGGTAACGTTTTATCCTGGAAGAAGTGTGTCATTCATGATATTATGATAATGAATGCATTTTGCTCTTACCTTTGAAGATTCCGAGTGGAAGATGTGCTCTGATGCGAAAAGTGTACTCATTGCGCTGACCAAAAATACAATCCTTGAGTTAAACAATGCTGGCAATTCTTCGTGTAGTTCCGAATTTAATACCTATATAAAATGAAAAATAAAATGAAAGGGAAAGGGTTAAGTGGTGATATATTTATAATATAAATTTGTGTGCTATTTATTCCATTTAAATTCAATCATGCACGTAATTTTAGTGGTCATCAAATTTATTTTACAGACATTACATGTACGCATCATATAGTAAATTAAAATGACAAACACAATGAAACAAACAATGTGACCACAACTTGGGTCAGGTAAAACTTTCTACATGCACGTGTACTTGTTTTAACAATGTTTGCGTGCTAAAATTGTGTTTTTATGAGAAAATGTTAAAAAATAAGAATATTTTTATACTAGCAATGACATATAGTATGTGGTGTAGTAATGTTTATTAAAACCAATAATGTCGACAACTTTTAGTTGGATTATCAACAGTGGAAAGGAAAAACAAATATACTTACATCGTAAGTACGTTTGGCCGCTTCTAGAGCTTCACGCTGCCTTGCCAGCTTTGTCTCAGCACGACGTGGATTAGATTGCATGGCCTGTAAGGCGTGTCTTTCCCCATCAAAATCAACCAATTTCCTTCCTCTCTTTTCGATTTTCTTGCGCATTTCTGGGAACTGACCCTACGTGTTCATTCATAAATTAAATTGAATTAGTATTCAAAATATTATTAAATTAGACATGTTTTTCCTGAAAAATGGTTGTGTAATAAAGTCGCGAAATGCGAATACTTTTGATGAAATTTAATATAACAAGATTCTCAAAACAGACTGAGAAGGTGTTATCAATTATAATCATTATCACAAACAAACCTGATAAGTGTTTAAAGGAATCAAAACTTGTTCCGCCAATCTGTGAGCGAAGTCGTTCCACAGCAGTTCCACTGATTGTGAGTTGACCGTGAGCAGCTCCTTGCCTCCCCATTCTGGTTCATAAACTTCATTTACTGCTTCCAACAGAGCTCGACTGGAAGTTGAACAAGCTGTTGGTAAAAAAAGAGTTTATTCTTATAAATTTAAACGTACCTATTGTGCATTGACATAATTATTTTCATTCATTATCTTTCATTCTTTTCATTTTTTAAATTTAATATGAAACCTTTCATATGAATGAAAATATTGGTAAAATATAGGGAAAAAAGGAAAGATTTGCGAAAATTAACGTACATTCAATAAATCAATATAATGGCCAATTTTCGTCATTTTTTCTTCAAAACAACTGACAATTATTAGTGTAAGTCGGCCAAATGCGAAACATGATATCGCCAGTAAATTATTGATGTAAATAATGCGTACATGCACAATGTAACCGCATATCCGTTTCTTAATTTTTTGTCATTTTTCTGAATCCTCATTATCAAAGCAGAAAGTGAAGGTTTCATGTTGTGAAAAGTGACGCGTAATAAATTGTAATCGGGTTAATGTACTCAAGAACAGAAATATATAATCCGCAAATACCTATAAATATACGTTACAAAGATGTCCACAATCGCGATAATATGTACTGTTCATTTTTTTTTACATATATTCAAGTCATCACTCCAACACCAAACTTTTAATCTTGTATCTATCTCCCTTTACTTTACTTCAGCAGAAAGTGTACCTAACTATTATGAGTATTATCATCACGAGTATGAATACGTTGCGTACTACTACAACTACTACAACTACTACTGCATCATTCAGGTTTGTACGAAGAAGCAACTAAAAGAAATGATCTTGTCTACAGGTCAGTGAGCTTCAGGCTTCAGACGTATACGAAGTAGGCAAGACTTGAACAATTTTGGCCCAAGCAAACTTTCCCTAATTTGCATTAGCCATTAAAGGATATTTCAAGTATCCATGTATAGGCCGATATATTAAAATGATGAATCTATATTCTGAATTCATGCGTAAAAATATAGCAACAGCGAAATTCAATCACTGATATACAAACGACGACCTGCGCCTACCATTTGCATCGTCAACTTGCATACAAAACTGTTTATCGTTTTTATGTGACTGAAAATAAATTCTTGCTGATGGTGCTGATATTTATTTTGGACTTGTACGTATAAGTCTTCTTGTACAAACAAACTTTCTTCCTTCCGTCATCCTCCAATTGGATTAACCAAAAATATAATTCGTTGCGAATGCAATGCAATCATTTTTATTGCTATCAGCTTCATCTGTGGAAGTCGAAATGACAACTGATGATGACCACCCACTACCCACATTAAAATATATTGTCATTGTATAAATACTGCTGTAGTGTCTTTGAATATAGAGGCACCTCGTATTGGTGTACCACCATTTTTATGTACAAATTTTATTTTAACAGCAAATTTTCTTTTCAGCACTGTAGTATATTTTTATGGATGCCGCCTTCATCGAGGCGTTATCGCCTGAGTACATTAATTGTCCTCTAACAAAAATTGGAATTTACCACTACTTCTCAAAATTGTCTGCACTTGTGATGCCGAAAGGTTAGCATTTTCTCGTGTTGTGTCACGTCAGCTTTTTAAATGTCCAACTGTCTACCAAGTTGTTGTTGTTAACTTTCTTTGTCGTCCCCACCAGAACTGTGTGCTTTCAATTTGAATAGAATCTTAAAAAGTGAACACCCGATCAGATAGCACAAGTATTTTACTTGTTTTTGGTCGCCTACGAAAGAAAAACCTGCTGATCGAAAACCGCACTTTCTGTAACATCATTTCATTATTATTATTCATTTTCATTTTTTTCTCTTCGTTTATTTTGTAACCAATTGAAAATTGCAAATCGAGTACACTATCCAACTGCCGTGATTTACTTACTTATTCAGAAAGAGAAAAATATATGCAGACATATACTTTATAGAGACAGTATATGAGACTGTAAAGATGTAACAATGCAATCATCATAAAAAAATTAAAATCGCCGAGAAGGAGATATCTTGTTTGTACGGGTACACACACAAACATATGTACACTGACGCTGACAAACCTTCTCGCACATGAAGTCTCCTTGCCTGCATTCCTCAACAAGTGACGCATGTGGTAGTAAGCGAACATCCCTCAGCAATAATTTAAAACGATATAATCACTGTTGATACTTTGTTATTAAAAATGTAAAATAGTGATGCTATATTACTGCGTACTGACATTACTGACAACAATAAAAATAAAAATCTTACAATCTCTCTCGTCATTTATCATCTGCATAAAAATATAATAAAAAAGGAAGACCAATGCAATGAATTCAACGAGTTTGACTTACTTTTCTACATTCATTTTTTCCTTCTTTTACACTTTTTTCCTTTCTTTCTTTTTTCTTTCATTTTTTTAGTTTACACTCAATGAGTTAATAACTGGTTTGGTTGTAATTACTACAAACAGCGGCAGCAGCTGTACCACACCACCAAGTTAAAAAGTAATAGCTTTTTGTTTATATAAACTCAAGAGAGAAAAATTCTTTATAACACCTGCTCTGCTCGCTTCTGTTTGATATACCTAAATACTTAAAATGCACACACGTACAAAAGAATACAAAGTAATTTTTCATTTTCTTTTTACTGCATCCCTTTATTGACTTTGACGGATCTTGTCTTACAATTTTTTTTTTCATTTTCAACTTCAACCCCCATGCAAATGTATGAATGCAAAACTTGCACCACCAGTGAGAGGTATTGCATACCTAAATACTATTTCTACTACGAGTAGAACGGTGTGGTGATAATTAGAGCGCAAATCAGTGTTTCTTCAAGGTAATCGATTGATGCCTGTTGCAACTTGCAGTACTACCACAATGAAACAAAATAGAATGAAAGAAGTAGTGGCAGGTAGAGAGATGCTGTTGATGGTGCTCTTGTTGGTGCGTATATGCTAATTTTCAAGGGGTTCGTGTAAATCCCTACAATCAAACAAAATACCTATTGTACTACCTCATCATCATCATCGTACGAAAACATTAATATAAAAATATGCAATCGTAATCAAACGTAATATCGATAAAACATTGCTGTTTTACTTGTTTGACTGCAAAAAAAAGGCTTGTAAAAAAAGTTAAAAGTTACGAGTGCGTACTAGTGAAGTAGTACCAAGTACGAACAATAAGAAAATCTTAAAGGGTAAAAACACTTGGCGAAAAATAGATAACAAAAAATGACATTTCAAAACGGTACAACTAACTAGAAAAAGTATGAGTGCGCAATATTATAATGTACACATAATGATTAGCGGAAATTATTTGTACAGTGGCCAAAAATGTCTATAAAAAATAAAGAGTTAAAATATCATCACAATAATCATAATAATCATAATAATTCGTCTGTCATAAGTGGATTTGCTGGTTTGGTTTGCTTGTTTGTGAGCAGCGTGTAGACACTTTTGTTACGTTTATGGAGGATTGCACCCAAATGACTTTGAGTTGATTGCACTTTAATATTAGAAAAGTACACAAATATAATGTAATGCGTGATTTATGCAAGGCTGCACTTGAATAATCATCAAACTACATCTTGCTCTGTCTCTTGCATTTTTATGGCTCCTCATCAGATGGAAGTTAGTTGAGCGAGGAGACGGAGGAGGAATGACGGTGGTGGTGGTGATGTTTGCATTGTTGGTGAACTTCACAGACTGTTTCCAACAAGATAATGAAGAACGTGCTGGCAGTGATGATAAAGATTATAATAAGTTAAGGGATGGCGGCGAATGGTGATATCAACACTAAGCATTGCATTACCTCAAGTCAATTTCAATTCCAATATAGGTATGCCTATTGTGCAAATTAAACAGGACCATGAACTGATAGAGAAGTTGCTCAAAAAAATGACCGGCTAAATATAACAATACCGACATGGATGCTGAAAAAATGCATTCACTTTGGTGGATGGCTAGTAGTAGTGGCAGCCGCTAAACAGTGAGTATAGTATGTATATTCACTTACACAGCGCACGATAAGAAAGAGTTCACAATTACACCACGACGATATTATATGCTTGTCACAACAACAAACAGCACAACGACTTTCGGGACGCTTACAAGTTTTTAATATGAAAGTTGGATTTAAAAAGCGTTGAGATATCTGGCAACTGTATCAAGAAGAAAGGTTCATTCAGAAGGTTACGGTCAAATTCATTTGAAAAAAAAGTAATTATGACTCTTTGGTTGCGGCAGTGTATGTATAAAGTACAAACATTGCCTACAACCTAAAAGCTGATGATGATCTGTTTATTTTAATTTTTAATAATGCTGGACCTCATAGGTAATTCATACAAGAAGGTTCCCCGAAACGCTATTGTTTTCGAGTCCGACTGTTATATTATATTCCCTCTATAGGATGCTATAGGTATGTATGTGTGTATAACATAATAAAAAAGATTTGAAAGTGTTTACAATGCATTTTTGGTGATGATAAACTTTTCTTCTATTGTTGTGTCAACTGCAGTAAAAGAATGCTTAGGTATTATACTGTACACTTTATTGCAAAATTTCGTACAATAGAGAACCACAAGATTTAGCATCATAATGTGTGGTAATCCTAAAGTCCGTAAAGTGGTTGGATGGTAATAATGGCGAGTAAGTATGTATGTGGTTTGGTGGTGGTGGTGCAGCACATTCTAGAGTGTGTAACTCGGTGTTTTAACATTGGCTTTCAGTACTACATTAAGTAATAAAACAAAGTATGTATGCGTTTATACACTTGAATACCTTGGATGGATTAAAGTGGCTCGGCGCAATAGGAGTTCTGCTGTAAAAATTGTCGGCAAGATGAATTACAGACCCAAAACTACGTGGCGCGCACACACACACATTTTTACAGTTTAGCCGCAGCCATATTCAAAGTTGGAAACGGCACAAGATGAAGTGAGTGTAGTCAGTCACTCAGCTCGTCATCAGATTAGCTTTACTAAACTTCAAACGACTTCTCTCTACACTTTTTTTCTAGAAAAAACCTTTTTTAACGAGTTGGCTATTTATGATAAGACTGGTGCCAGGCGTAAGCTTGATGAATATTTTGCTGTGGTTTGTGATGACTCGTGACTGTACCATTATAAAAGTTTGCCGATTCACGAAAAGGAACACATATTGGCAATCCTAAATGAACTTTATTTGTTTCTACCAAAAGAACATTTGCGGCTATCTCTATTAACATCATCCTGTCATCACCATATTGCTCATAGTTCGACATATTCTCGTCGAAAAACTTTTATCCTTCCTTTTTGAACTTCAAGGCAAATTTTAATATTATAATTAGCAAATGAATATAATTTGTCTATTTTCGGCTTACCAAACAGTGAAAAAGAAACATGTACAATATGAAATGATGACATCAACGAAGGATGACAATGTAACATTGTGTTTTTAACGAATGCTGTCTGCTCAGAATGTACCATAACTTTTAAAATGCTACCACGTACACGTACATTTATTACATGGGAGGACGTATATCATATTATTACTTTTTCTGAAAGTTTTGACGAAGATGATGAGCAAATTCTGTTTGCTGTTTTGTTTTCGACGAAAAGCAACTATATACCTAGGTGCTATTTTTGCTGTCCTAAACATGATAAAACTTTAACACGGATCGCGTTGTACAAAGTCAGTCTAGTGATATTGCCTATGATTGGTAAAAAGACGTTTTTTGCAACCCTATACTTTGAACCAAGCACCTTGTTTGACGGTTTTATATCGAATCACTTCCAAATATGGATTGGCGTTGGTGACTGATTTAAATTTTCACAAAGATTTATTTTATTCATTTCCAAATAATGCCTTGTTTTGTGGCGTGGACGGGGAAGAAAAGAAAGTCATTATCTTATCTACGTATAGTAGTAAATATTCGCTTCTTTGCCCTTGCCTGTTTGCTATTTGCTATGCACATAAATACAACATCAAAAAATACTGATTTAAGGTCAAAATAATGCAACCTTATTATGATGAATCATGCATTTTTATCTCCCACATCGTCCACTACAACTGTTAAATTAACCTTATTAAATGATTTATTTATTTAAATAATCATATTTAACCATTGTTTTGTTTAAGAAGAAGTTTAAAACGGTAAAAATGTATCAGTAATTCAAATGCATTGACTCTACAGTTTAGAAAATTGAACTTGACATTTAATTTATCTGTGTGACCACAAATAATCCCGATTAATATAAAAGCATGCATACTTGTGTCAAAATACTGTTTTAGAGTAAATTGCTGGGGAATGCTGTGAAATTTAATTAATATACGGTCAAATTTAAATCTACATCAAGCCAAGTTAGTCATCGTACAATAAATTTTATTGGCACTTGCAGTGTGCATAATAGTCTCAGCCATGTCACCAAGAATATACGTCCTGCCTCCGTTTCCCTAATCCTCCAACCTATTTATCTAGACAGTACACTGTAGTTGCAAGCTGCATTTCATATACCTAATTTGTACATTGTCTACGTTCGTGATACAAAGTCTAAAGAGAAAATTAGAAACAGAAATCTTTGCGCTATTCAAGTTTTTATTTTCTTGCAAGAATGGGATCTTGAAAATTATTTTAAAAATCTAAGTTTAGCTCTCTCATCCACTTAGTGCAAATCGAGTGGTGACGGTGACGATATTTTCGATGCAATGAGCAGCGTGATGTCATCACGGATGCATGCGGTATATGTGCTTGCTAACTATAAACTTGAATGAAAGGGAATATCAAAGACATGATAAAAGTATAAAGAAGCACCAAAACTCAGTTTTGTTGTAAACTTGCATACACATTTTTTTTATCGAACAGTGAATATAATCACCAAACGTTACACGTATATCCGAATGGATTTTTCCTGAAATGTTTAAAAACTCTGTTTCATCTGCATTTTCAACCTAGAATTTCTCCTGCCTTGTTATACACCAATTGCTCAACAACTATTCATTACATTTTGGCAGTAATTCACGCATTTTTTCATAAAAGTATCCAGAAAAGGTGTAAGTAATGATTATTCTTGATCTTCATTTGACATGATTTTATTAATGTAGCTAGTATCATAAAAGCATGTACTACTCAAGTGCAGTAGAAGTAAATTTAACCCTTGAACTAGAATATGGAAAAAGGAAATCCAATATATTGAAAGCTTTTTTTTCTCCAGAAATCCTTTACAAATTCTGCTAACCAATATATTATTGGTCGTATGCCTTACAAACAAAGCAAAATAGAGCACTCGTTCGATTGAGATAAAACGATAATAGTAAAAAATCACAGGCTGCTGCTGCAGTTCTAGGAGTGCTTACACATCTGAAGAGAATTAAATCTTCTCAATGCAATAATGATATGTTTAACATACCTATTTTTAAATAGGTATATTAGTAGAACAGAGACTAATGCCACTGCCACATCATAGATCCTGACAAAACCTTTTGGCGGAATGAGTAAAAGTAACGGTACTGCGTTATAAGTTTAGATAATAAATACAAGTGTTCTGTAAAACATACATGCAATATACAGACGGATGGTGAATGTATGAAAACTAAATTGTGAAATGTACCACAGGAGGAGGACAGAAATAGCAACATCACACCAGTCAGTCTATTTGCTGTACATTTACAGAATACAAAATCGTCAGCAGCTCACTAATCAAACTCTTCCTCTTCTAGTCAGTCAGTAGTAGTGAGTAGAGAAGAGAGAGAGAGAGAGACAGAATAACCGATGGAGGAGCAGAGAGTGCAGCTACTAGTTAGTTGCCCAACTTTCCTTCGGCTTCCCTTCCCATCATCATCGTCACATATCACATCAACATACCATCACTCCAACTTTTGATGAACTTCTGTTGTTCTGCTATGGCTTCCGCTTATTTATATTTCTGCATCACTACTCTCTCATCCATCCTCATGATATACATACGTTCATATTTTTTTACCATTAAGAATAAGTACGCTATATACTTATTACTATTATTATTGCATTAGCATTGTTTCTCTCGCCAATGTGACGCGGTGTAGTGATGGGTGAAACAACGCAACAGCAAATTCTATAATAATAATATTATTATCTACCTATCTTTTTTATAATCATCATCACATTATAATGATGATGTACGGATAGGTGGATGGGCTTGTAGCCAAATGCAACATGGTGTTCTTTGCTTTTACGGCTGCTGATATGTTTTTAAACAATGCCAAAGTTTTACTCGCCAGGACAGTGTGTGCGTACAAGCGCTCACACACTTCCTTTCCGTTTTTATTTAGCGTTTAATAATTTGCTGTTCCCGATTCACAGCAGCAGCAGCGCGAGAAAGTCCAATGTATGTTTGCGATTCTCGTTAACGCGAACATAAAATACGCTTAAGGTAGGAAAAATCATAATGACACTCATTTATGTACGTACATATTAGAAGTGCTGCAGTAGGTTCTATTCCATCTAATACGTTTCTGCACACACCTACCAACTATGCGTCTGTCAAGTCATCATTAAATCCAGCATTAAATTTGCCGTTAAACTAACCAACTTCGTGAGCGCACGTCAAAACATCATTGATGATGATAAGAGTACAATGCCGCTGCATCTCATAAAAATTGACAGCATATACATATGATGACGATAATTTGGTTGGATTCTTTTTCAACCTCAATAATAATAGCCCAGAGACACCATAATGCACCTGCACCTGACAACTACGTGAATTACCAGTGCCAAAATACTTCTAGCATTGAAATGTTAATGATCATAAATCACATCCTCTTCTCGGAGAATTGTACGAGTATTTTTATATTTCAGCGTGACCCTAAAATATTCTATTTAAAAAGTGACTACCCGTTATATGATAAGCAATTTGTTCTGTGCAAATGCCAGAGGGAGACATTTTCCACTGTTCAAATATCCATACGCTGGAACCCAGCTTTGAATTACAGTTTTTGACCCTCAAAATGGATACAGACAGTTTTCCGGAGTAGTAATAATAAATGCGGCAGTAATTAATTACAACTCAGAACATGGCTGGTTTTCGTGATAACTACGCCTCACATTATTATTTGCATTTTTGGTACTTGTAATAGAACTCTTTGTGTCATTTTACAAGGTGGTTATAATCTGTGTAGAATTAAAAATCATGATTCAATGTACAGTACAAACAAAAATGATGTGCAATCAAATATTACTGTACAGACAAAAGGATTTAGGCTATGACAATAACAGTTGAGGGGCGGATATATATGTAATTAGTCATTGTAATTACTGGTTTTGATTTTACAGTAATTACATATTATACATATTTATGAATCATGACAATTTACTGTTTATCGACAGAAATAAACTAAACTGAACCGTGATAGATTAGCTATTGAATTTAGTACTAGATACAACTAGCTTTTATTATTATGGTAAAGCATTTTTTGACATGTGCCCTGCGGCTCTAATAATACTAATGATCTATAGATAGAGACAGAGGGTATCAGGGAAATAGCCTACATTCATCCTCTTCATGTGTTCACATTTCCGGTGATATTTTGTTAGCGTATGTGGTGCTGACAAATTGTTCTCCCTTCGTTTTTAACACTAATTCAACAGTGAAGCAGCCAGCAATAAAATCAAATGGAATGAAGGTAGCAATTTAAAGAGCTTAATGGTAGCAAAGAGGTGCTTTTTTAAAGTTGAATGAAGGCAAGTGTGAAAGAGACAGAAAATACAAAATGTGAATGCATTCTGTTTTTTTTTACTAGCTATCTTTTATTTCACAATTAGTTTAACCTTCGATGCTGAGCACGAGCAAACTGTAATACAGTCTGTTCAAATTGACTTCAAGGCTTCCTTGACAGGCAGGCACACAGATAAAAAAAGGACTTGTGTGTAGATTTCAGTTCTCTAATACATATTATTATCATTGTAATTATCATCACACGAACAAAATATCACAGAGTAAACACCTTGAAGGTACTTTACATCTCGATTTTTAGCGATGAATTGATGAATGTATGATCTTTAAACGAGATGCGGTTTATCTTGTAATGACTTCTCCCATTCTCATAATCAATAAATTCCTTTATAGTTTTGACTGTTTTATGAGGTTAACCCCACTTACTTTGTTACTTTTTCATGATAAAAAAAATGTTGCATCTGTACGTAATAATTAGCAGTTTACTCGAGTTTACAACTTATTCCCAAATAGCATAAAATGTTTAGCACGTTTTTTCTAATCTTTTGGTTCCTATTATTTATATTATTATTACGCGATGCATTTGATACTTTCCTTTTCTTTCACGAAAATGTCTAGGCGTATGTAACATCATAACAATTCTGGCAGTTCATCTTTAACTACTACACATATGTATGTACATGGCAGCGCAGAATGTAAAACAAATTATTGTTTTGCGATCATCCCTCCTATTATTATTATTATTATTATTATTAAAATGTAGGATAAAAAACGATTTTCCACTCTGTAAAAAATAATCATCAATTTTCTTGATCATATCTCGTCTAAACACAGGCAAAGTGAAAGTTTTGGCTATGAAATGTAATAACAAGTTAAAGGATGAAGTGTACGCTTGTACGTATATATGATGGGATGATGATAAAACAATTTTGTGGTTAAGTTGTTGGCATAATATCAGCACGGTACATATCGCTCACATAGTAAACAGTCAAAATCATTTTGAATCATCTTCATTCTTTCTGTAACGAACCTGTTGCTGCATTTCAGGCGTAAATACGTACTTACTTCTACTCTAGACACACACACACTGTGTCTATATGCAGTTTTAATCGACAAAGCCACAAGACAGTCGAGACCTTCAACAATCGTTTCCACACAATGTACACATAAATGGTAGTTTTCTGCCCACATTAAACCTATTATTGACACCCACGTGCAAATTTCAGTTTCTACAAAAAAGTCAGTCTTCCTTCCTTCACTGAAATGTATACTGTACTGTCTAATACTTTGTACACCGGTGCGGTGGTGGTGGTCATTGGGAATTTTTCAGCTGCTTATAATAATTTGACTCTTTACTGAGTGAATAAAAACATGCTACACAACAAAGAGAATAACAGAGATAGTATTAAATTTGCCACTTTACGTCTACGCTGCTGTTGCATCTACAATCTACACAGTTTAAACGCCCAGTCAATATGCTTATTGATTCAAATAATTCACAAATGTTAGATAATAAATTGAAGGAAATGAATTGAAAAGTGAAAAATGTTTAAAGGGCAAAAAGATGGTGTTAACGATTACCCAAAATGCATATACTTGCAATCATTAAGTATACGCCAAACTTTCATGATGATAAAATTATACTACCTATATGCACAGGTAATGTATTTGTGATAAATAGATTAGCTGTGTAGATAATAGTGCTCCTCTCTAACAAACAGCGTTCCTTGATCCTTGTAGCAATGCCTAAATCATCATATAATGAGCATCAGTAGTTTCAGTTTAACCTTTTGTCTCTCTGAAAATTGTGGCCGCACCCGCAACTTTACCTTCACACTGTTTGCAGGATAAAAGAACAAGAAGGAAAAATCACAACAAAAAGAAAGAACAGACGACAACATTTTTACTTTTAAAAATTTTACTGTCGATTTAGTTCTTTTGTGTATTGTCAGTCAGTCGGTTGACGCTGCTGTTGGCTGACACATAATAATACAACGACGACGCTGGCAATGAATGACAAGCTTGTTGGTAGATAATCATCATCGTCATCATCATCAACCAACAACATCCATTCCGCTTCTAAAAGTTCAATTGAAAAGTAAACCATGATGATGACAAGAAGCACAGAGCACAGGTAGGTATGCATAATATTTTGTTTGCGCTACTGACTGGTATTCATTCACTCGACAAGGAGGAAATCTCTTCTTCAAATCAGCCTTCAGTTACAATATTGCCATACTATAAGCTTGCCTGTTTGCTTGTTGCGTGTGACGCTGCATAAATATTTTTATTATTGTAAATTAAAAATGTAATCTTGATGATGATTTTTTTCAGACGTGCTTATTCCAAAAAGAAAAAGTCAAGTTGAGAAGCTTGGGAGAATTCTAATGGTGATGATGACTTTTACAATTTTACACTTGCGCAAAAGCATACGTTCAGCCAGTGCATGCATGCATATAGCATCTTAGCGCTGAAGAAGATAACGAAAGAAAAAAAGAACAATTGGCAAGTGCATAGGAAATATCCTACATTTTTTCATTTGCACCGCCACCACCACCACCACCAAATTGCATTACCATTATTATGTAGTTGTAATGATAAAATGGTATTTAATACACACATTATCATCATCGTTATTATCATCATCACAAACTTGACTCGAGGGTAGGATTGATGCGTGTCCTGCTTTATCAAGATGAGCGTACAGCTTCTGTGTCTGCCCTGTTTCAAGCTGACGCGATTGGTAGTACTAAAAACATGATAAAAAGTTTTCTCTTCGTATTCCTTCAGTTTCATTTCGTTTATAAAGCGATCCTGCTGAAAAGATGTGACGATCCCGTTAGATGAACCTACCAAGAAGCAGCACCCAGATACACACATTTTTCAGTAACAGTTTAACGCACAGCCTAAAAGGCCCAACGAAACTGACTGACTGACCAAGTTTTTTTTCTCTCTCTCTCTTGGACGAATGTACGAAAAGATGTTACCAATGTAGATGATAGGCAAAATGATGATGTTCAAAATTGAAGTAGTACGTTGTAGTAAGTTAACTTTGCGAATGGTGCTGAAGATGACGATGATAAATAACAACAACGACTAGTATGAAAGAAAAGAATGCAACTCTCATTCTTACCTTCCTTACAATTTTCTCAAGCCCTAAATATTATTAATATTTCTTTTAGCAGCAGTAGTAGTAATACACTACGCAGCCAAGATTTCGTGCTAACACACCTTGAAATATGTGAAAAAGTTAAAAATCCGGTTTATTGACTTAGGTATACATGCATGTCAAAAGTTAAACATGTTTGGTTATTGTTGTTATTTTCGTTAAGTACAAAGTCAGCAAGCATGGTACGTTACGAAACTTTGTAAGTTTGATAACTCATTAAAAAATCCGGCAAGCAGAAAATATTAGCAGTACAAACATGAGTACGAGATCATGCTACGCTGCACACAAGTTAAATTTTGCACAAGAACGACATAAAACTTAATGAACGATAGCAATAAAAAAATATGTGACGATGATTAAAGTTGGATTTTGTGGTAGCCATCTAAAATTATAAAACTGATGGATGAGGGTGCTTAAGGTTATACGAGGATATTAGTGTAGGTGCTGGTAGTAGAATTATATTAATTAGGCAAACTGCAGCTGCTCTGAATTTGTGGCACTGCGGTTGGTAATTGATACTAGTGTTGTTGGTAATCTCGTACTTGCATTAGCATGATTACTATATACTGGCATTTATTGTTGACAGAAATGAGCAAATTAATCTGCAAGTGCAAATGTAATAAAAAAATCTAACCAGCAAAAACAGTTTTCCATGAATGCAGCAGTGCAAAATGGTCATTAAAACAGACTGAAGGCAAGATGCATACATGCATAATGTATACACAAACAGCTCTCTAATGGAAAATTGCTGTGGTTCTACTCAACCAGTGTGGCCCCCAAATTTAATCTCGATTCCTTGACGGAAAGATCAAGGAAAGCTTCATATAACCACACATACCGCTGTAATAATGACTTTATTTGAATACATTTTGTCCTTTTATAGCTTGTTTTTATTTCAACTAAATAATTGTGAAAATCTCAGAACAAAAGAGTTGAAGAGAATAATGGCAGTGACTATAAAATTCTATATTTACTACGCTAAATAAAGTACACATCAACAAATGAATATTGTACTGTTTTATATTAAATTTTTATGTGTATTTATTTACCAAATGGCGTACTATAAGTTTTATACTAATTCATCATTACTTTTTGCCACAAACATTCGTAGAGGAAAAGAAACACAAATAGATGATATGTACATAATAACGTACACGTACATGCAGGCAGATGATGTTCCATAATCCATTCAAACATTACTACAGTACGTCAGACACCAGCCAACAGGTCAAGAGTTTAAAAACCCAGAGAACTACATGTGGCAATGCTCCTGTGTGTAGTGTTATTGCCACAAATTTGGCTTCCTTTCCGTTTCTCTTCTTCCTCCTGCACTTGCAATTTAACAGTCCCAAAAAATTTTCGCGTCTGAATGTCTTGGCTTCAATTTTTGTACAAGAGAAGAAAATGATACAGCTATAATAATACAGGACTCTTTTATACATACGTTTTTTCCACATAACCACATTTGACATTATAAATAGGAAATGAGTTGGTCTTGCATAGGAAAATGATGGAGGAAATAAAGTAGCTAATACTATACTTTACCTTGTCTACTTTTTCATTTGAATACAGTAGAGGAACAGTGCAGAAGATGTTCCCAGTACTGAGAAAAATTACACTACAAATTCAAAACTCAACCAAACACTATTTTCAATTGAGAAAGTCGACAAGCAACAAGAATTCATTAGACTCGCGACATCAGCAGAGTGTATACACATTGGAATAGTAGTTAGTGCCAAAAAATTTAGTATTAATTCAGCAGGGAATGCTCTGCGTTTTTTTGAAACTTTGGGCTTCAAATAAAAATGTTCCCAAAAATTACTGATATATCCTCCTTGAACAATAATATTGTGTATAGGATAGCGACTCCCTGATACACCATGTAATTACGAGACCAGCCGAACGTTTGAAAATAAAAATATCCTTAAGCCGAAGCTGGATCATGAAATTTCAGACTTTCAGTCAGGCAACGAACTTAACGCTGATGAATGTGATGGTATATAGCTAAAGGATGAATCAACCGGCGTTTCCTTGCAAGCATTTCTTGAACTCTTGTAGTAGTAATCAACTCAAGGTAGCCTTTTACTTTTACTCATGACAAAAGAATGCATTCGAGCTTTTTATATTTTTCGTGATAATCGGTCACCCACCATATTTAACTCATTTATCATGAAATAAAAATATTGCTGTTAGTATTGATATCACAATGTTGAGTGACACCTGCAGGTGGTCGCATTATTTATTTATCTTTCACAAGTCATAACCTCATAGTACATGACACATAATAATAATGTATGGCGAATAGGCATGTATGTACAAAAGCGTACACTTTGTTCCACAAGTTCATGCTTGAATACGCATCAACGCACTGTTTGATGCAACATTTTAGGAGTTGGGATTGGGACATGAGACATATTTGCGCTTTGCCTAATCCTTTAATTGTTTAAAAAATCCACACAAAATTCTGCATATTATTTAAGCTGAGTTTTGCTTAAAATGTCCCCAACCAAAGAACAGCTCTTTTTCTTCGTTGATAATGTGATATTCTTAGGTCATTATACCAAAATCATTATTATTACTATCACGCAGTAGAGCCTTATTAGGAGAATGACAATAGTGTATGGTGTAATTTGAGGAAGAATAATGGCAAACACGCTACTAGCTTGGTAGAATAGTTATAAAGTTGTATCTAGTTGTGTGAAGACAATATGATGTGGTATTAAAGTTTATTACCTTCTCCTTGGCCCTTCCCACGGACCGTTGGAAGGTTTTGCCTATTTTAGAGTCCACCATGGTTGACATGCCTCCTTTGGAGTCGCTCTCCGTGGTCGACGTTTTGACGGCTTTTATAAGAACGATTCTTTCCCTTCAAAAAAACTGTCTGCCTTTACCGCAGACAAAGTAGTAAAAAATAATATAAAAGTAACACTCGTTCGCACAAAACTACACGCTCTCGCAGTTTCCAGATACAGGAAACCTCAATCACACACTAATCGTAGGAAACGAATACAACAAACTAGCTGCAGTTCACCGAGCAAGTATGGAAATGTAGTACAAAAATTATGAAAATCTGGAACTGTCGTCTAAAAAAGAATCACACGAAGGGTACAAAAACACTTTCTTCTCGTACACACCGACTTGGCGCACTTTTTCTTATATAAATTACCTTTTTCGTATGAAAATACAAAAAGAATGACTACAATATGGAATATTTTAAAAATTCACAGGAGACGTGAGCACTGCGTGATTAGGTATGCACATTGACTACTTCAAAAACACATACATCCGAAATTGTGGTCCACCGGGTTGAACTATCCCTGAACGAGTTGACTGATGTGGCTGTTTCCTGTTTTCCTGTGTGTTCAATTACAGAGCTATAAATACTATTTTATGGAATACAAATAGAATCTTGCAACTTTGCAAAAACGGCTTTCCTAGAAAGATGCCAGTAGTGCACAAACAGCGCACACACAAACTCAACAAAAATATAGGCTTCCACAGAAAGCATGCAAAATTTGTACATGTATACCTAAGAGTAAAGGTTCAAGAGTGGTAGCAGTAACGTAACAAAATATGTGTATGCAAAATGTACTTTACTTACAAACGTAGTAGTAGTTTTTCATTACGGAAAAAAACTATAATTTGCTTGCATAGTAGTTGTATATGTCGTCTGTGCAATGATGTGATTAAGCATAAGAACAATAAATGCTTAAACTTTACTCAGCTTTACAACAGCTGAAAAAGAGGAAAAACATAGATCACATCGGACGGAAGGGAAGGTAAAGACTGACTGACTCAAATCACTACAACTCTGCCAAATTTTTTTTGCTGAACTCCTTTTCTTCTCTCTTCTCCTCCACTTTACTTGCTATAAACTGCTGCTGCTGCTGCTGCTGCTGCTAGCTAGAGCTAGACCTTGCTTTTTTACGTGATGATCACCATAATAATATTTCAGCTCTCCTTGTAAGCAAAATGCTCTTTCATATATAAAGAGATGCATGTATGGTGTAAAATAAAGTAAATACTACACGGTAGTAGTACATATTAGATATATGTATGTGAAGTGAAGATCAGTAACTAACTGACTAGCTGATCTGTTACTAATGCTGCAGCAGGCTGCTCGCTGTTGCTGCTGCTGCTGTTGTTTTCTGATGATATGAATTGCATTGTGGATGGGTTTGTTAGTTGTGTGATATCTGTTTTCATTTCATATGCATATAATATAGGTACATATATGCAAACATTCTCTTTGTAGAAGTGGGACTTTTCGTTGTATACTATAGTTTGCATATACGCAACCGTTTACAACAACCAAACCTGTGAGAGAGCGACCAGATAGAGCGACCAAAACTATGTTTGCCATCATCAGAATATAATATCTACTACTCTACGTGCTATTTAATAAACATCTTGTTTGGTTATTGTTGTTTTGAGCTGTGATAGTGATGACGATGATGAACCACAAACAATCTACAACACATGCATGCTGCAAGCTAGGCTAGCACTCATGTAAGGTAACTCAGCTAAACAATAATAATATAGCAAAAATAAATGGAATATGCTATCATTATTATTATCATTCATAACAAATATTATATACCCAGCAAATTCTTTTTAGTTTGCACACGCTAACCAACGCAAAAGCCATATTACATATTATGAATGTTTACAAAGTAAACTTAAAATGGTAGTATTGTAGAATAAGTAGGTAAATGTTTTTAAAGACTTGCTCATGGTATAAATATGTATGGAAATTGAAAAAAAGATGTGAAATTACAAGGGTTGTTTTCAGCATTACTTGTTACTGCTTACACAGAAACTCCAACAGTCCAACATTAAAGCAACATGTTTCATTTTGCACCATACACCACCATACGTTCTTTTATGATTCAACTCTAATATTATTATTATGACCAGTCATAAAGCAAGTAGTACATAAAACATCTAATGCACCAAAAATATTACTCTGTCCATTTAGCTTACACACATCCATTATTGACTGTCTTGTGAGATTTTCATCATTGGACTTAACATTATTACAACTTACATACTCCGTCGTATATGAATTTAACACTTAAGAACTTACAGTGAAGTACCAGAAGAGGGGAACGTACAAACTAAAATACCTAGTTTTAAAAACTTCCCTTGTCCCTTGTCATGCAAAGCTTATTTTTTTCTCATCATCTTCGTATTATCATTATCATAGCGCTTTGAGAAGAAGAGATAAAAAAAGACGATTGTTGTATCTTGTCTGTTTCCCTTGTTTGTAAAAAGTACGATATGCATGGAGTGAATAGATGGGAATTGGGAATGAAGTTTTAAAGCCTTCTGCAGCAGCCCATATTCATATACAGTGTAACTTTACATAAAGAATAGACAATGACAATCATTGTTCCTCTTCTTGGGCATTTGGCTGCTTGTTTCAAGATTACATTGCGATAAGAACGATTAGTAATTTCAACTTTAACTGAAGCTACAAGATTTTATGATGAAAATAGCGTGGCTTTTTAAAAAAAATGTGGGTAAATAATCACAATAAAATAATATAGCCGTCAATTACAACTTGTTGTACAGAATAAAAAGTACTTTCGGCTGGGTAGAGTTGTGATAAAGCAATACAATGTCAACTCTTTTTTTTATTTATCTTCTCAAAACGTAAGGGTATAAATATGCTGAAGAGCAAGAGATACTTAGTACGCAATGATGAGATTTACGGTAGTAGGACAAATGAGTAGTAATTTACGCCAGAAAACACTGAACACAATTAGTCTAAAGAATTCTGAAATAAAGAAGAAGATGATGTATGATATAATTATACTTACTCGGAAACAGGTTATTTTTTGGGGACAAAAGTAGAAAATGCTGGGGCAAACATTCCTTTGGCTTTTTGCAAGCTTTCAATTTTTATACAAAATCTTTGGGAACAAACCGTGATTGAAAGCTGAAATAGAACACATTTTTTTATTTTTTTTCTTTCCGCCTGCCTATTTGACAAGATAGATATATACCAACATATAATTTATCTCTACTTCGGCCCATGGCGCTCATTGAAAATATTATTAGTTACACAAGTTACACTGACGCTATGATAAGTGTTCCTGTAAAATACAGGCAAAAAAGTTTTTGCTAAAAATGATTAAAAATTTGAGTAAAAACCAGTTTCTTCAAAACTGTAATAATAATAATTGAATATGTAATTAAAAATGTATTGAAAGTGCTGTAGATAAGAACTTTGGCTAAAGACTGCAATATTTATATTACAAATGACAAATTAGAAGAAAGTTTCTTGGAAAAATTTTATTCACAAAAAGTGTCTGCTTATCTCGCGTCAACGCGAGTTTTGCCATAATTTTAAAGGTTGTTCTACTGATCTGTATTAAACTACATATCAATGTGAATTTTAATTTTATCTACTGCGTTTAAACAATTATTGGTACACAAGTAATTCTCAAAGTACTGAACTGAAAATCAATAGAATTCTAAATTCTGGGGAATACCGAAATATAAATGAAATGATATGAAAAGATATAAACAGTTGGCTTCGTGTCTTTTTTTAAAAAAAACATGATCATGTATGTAATGTAGTATGATAACCGGAAGTAACAATATTTTAATTTTTTGCTTCAGGAATTTGTGAAGTTATGATATGAATACTTGAGTTTTACAATTACAACGCTCACTTCACTACTTACACTTACTCTCGCTAGTCAACGTTGTTCTTGAATCTTGATTTATCCACACTGAAATCATCTACACATACTACATACACATACCTACATCATATATTCATCATGTGTATGCATGCATCATATTAAAACGAGTAATGCACAATAATGCACGCACATGTATGTATATGAAGCACATGGATTTGTTTTTGTTTTGCCGTGTTCAGCAGCGGTAAGTAAACCAAGTCTGATTTCTGTGTTCATGTGTTTGCTCACAAGTTCACATGTCGTCGTTATTCGTTATGCTAGTTAAAAAAGGGATGTTTAAAAATTTTCTGTGCAAGACTAAACCTAACTAACGTCTGTGTATTTATAAGCTGGTTATCAGTTCATTGTTATAAGTAAATATGACCTAGCATTTTTAGTGTTTATTAAAAGTCTTTTGTTCTATCTGTCTTCAGTCTTGACTGATTTGTTGTTGCTTGCACAAAATTAGTCATAAAAGGATTATTATACGAGTTGTTTGTGTCATTGAATACTTGAAAATTAAGCTAATGTTGCAAAATGTCTTACAGTATTCAACTACCAGGCTCAAACTTTGCAGATAAATGTAAATTTTACGAATGGGAGACACCCTCAGGAGGAGGGACGACACAGCGGTCATGTTACTCCGCGGTAGAAAAGATTTCGAGTTTAGCGAACCCAGTTAGTTTACAGCACGATGTTATGTATGCAAATGCTTTTGCTGCAGTTATTGAACAAAATGAGTTGAGTGAAAATGAGACACCTTTGGCGTTAGGGTGTATTGGTCACCGACCGGATAGGGAATTTCCACTGGAGTCAAAAACCGCACTCCCGTTGCCTTTAATAATGTATCCAACTGAAACCTGCGGAAACACCCTTGATAAAGTAGATATGTGCGCCATTCCTGTGCTAAACTGGGAGGATTACATACGTGAATTAAAAGTTCCTTATAGGATGGTGAAATCTCCAAAGGAAAGACCTAATACAAAGTACGAATTTTTGTATGTATGTTTTATTTTGTGCATCATGTCAAAAGTTTGACAGTAGGTTTTTCTCTATTTTTAATACAATATATAATTTTATATTATCAATAATAGTCACCCAAGGCAGGATGAAGTAATCGAGCACTTGAGCAGTATTCCAGAAGAAACACTTGAACAGTTAACCGGTTTAGAAGGTTCCACTGCTATTGAATGGACTTCCGAACCAAACAGTAATAGTAATCAAACCAAATCGAAGCGTACAAAATTTATACAATGGTCGGATAATTTAGACCAGCCTTTAAATATAAGTACTGTTCAGAAAAAACCCAGTCGACATATTGAAGGAAGTGAACAAAATCGACGTAAAATTACTCACACAAATCCCTTGAGAAAGATTTACGAGATCACTGAAAAAGAAGAAAAGACTGAGCCGAAGGAAAAATTACCCACAGAGGGATTAAAGAACAAGACCTGCACAAGAAAACAACGATGTGAGGAACTAGAACCTGTTGGTCGGTTTACATCACTGATAGTGCAACCTACGGATAATGAGTTGACTAAGTGTAGAGAAGACAAACTTACTAATTTATCCTTGCTAAAATTAAAATATCAGCCAAAACTGCGAATCGAGGGCACATGGAACTATTTATATGGCGGATATAGTGGTGCATGTTGTTTTATGAAAGACAAGACGTCAAAAACACTTCGCCTCTTTTTAGGAAAAGGATCTCTTTTACGTAATTAGAGTTTTTAAAATTTGAGTTTGAACAATGTAAAAGTATAACGTTTGATAATGATACTTGTATATATATAGGGGCTGTAGAACTTGGTGAAGCAAATTCATCCTCAATATTTTCTTATACTATTGATTCAATATGGGATGAAGAACCAGTATCTTCTGAAAATAGTAGTGACCCTTTTGATGAACTAATTTTTCAAATAGTTCCGAACGAAGCTAATAATATATTGGGAATAAGACGTGGAAGAACAATTCAAATATACAATACAGATGGGGACATTCCAGATTTATTAGAATCAGTTCCTAATACATTTTATGGAACAAGCCATTATTATCATGATTTTAGAAATCATAAACCTGGACTTTCTAAGAATCCACTGCTTCGTGGGTTTGATTTTAATCCAACATTTGGTCCAGAAATAATAAGCATTGATGAAAATCAAGTTGTAAGAGTTTGTGATATCTATAAACGGTAAATTTTTTTCAAGTTTTTTTCTTTTGATGAACATACATACTTGATTATAACTTAGTTGAGTTTGTTAACTTTCACTGAATTTCTGTCTAAATTGTGGTAATTTATAGGGCAATTGCTGACCAATTCGTATTGCCAAAGTCCGAATATGATCCAGTACCTAAGAACTATCCAGATTTTAAAATAAACGACGCAGTTGGAATAACATTTGCAAATAATAGTCACTTGTTTTATGCATGGGGAAATTCAGTGGTGTTTATGGGAGACCGTAGGTCCAAGAAATATTCTAGATCTCACATTGCACCATTATTTGATCTGAGGAACCATGCTCACTTCTTGGCTCTTAGTTCTCAAAATTTTTTTCACGACGCCACCGCAAAATTAAATGAGTACATGAGTTGTGTAAGAAGAAGCAAACGAGACCCATACTATTATGTTGGTACTACAATGAAATTATATTTAATGGATTTACGTGTACCTAACCATCCAGTTATTTCAGTCAACCATGGACTACAATCTGCCCTAACATATATGGACACCTATTCGGTTTGTATATCTTTGTTTCTTGCTTTCAAGTTGCTAACCTTGGTAGATACTGTTTGGGCAATTTTTGAATTTGATTTTTATTTTGTTTTTTAGAGTGAAGAGGAAAACTTTGAAACGATAGTTGCTGGTAGTCAAAGGGCGTCTGAAACTGTTTGCATGATCTCAGATTTTGCACATTTGGAGTGTCTTAAAAGACCTGGGTGCAAAGGCCGGAATCCACTTCTTTACTGTTATCCACGGCATTTATTAAATCCGCAAAATTATTTCGACACCGTAGTAAAAGAGGGCTACGATTTTCCATCTCCTGACAATTTTGAACTAGTCAAGAATCACTTTTATGCTTGGTCTACAGGAATAGCTATACTCCCAATGGCTCCACGAAAGAATAGTACAGCGATTCCTGGATCGATGATAGCTACAAGTTGTAATAATTTTGGGGATGTATTTTGGCAGGTACTTTCGGAAAGTTCATAAATTCATAAAAATTCATAAAGAAAAAAGTAGAGATATTAATTTGGTTTTTTCGGATTTATTGCTAGGAATGGGAGCAGAGACCGATTCCACCTCACAAAAAAATTAAATTAACAGACTATAAGTTGAAAACTTTTTTCAATCAATGGCACAAAGAAATGAGAAAACCTGAATTCAATATACAATCAAGAATATCAAAAAACCCAGTAGAGCCTGCAGACTGTACTATACTTTTAGAACCTCTTGCAAAAGAAATCGAAAAATTGACTAGAGTTCGTGATTCTCCATTTAATTGTTTCCAGCCAGATCAAATACGAAATCATACGAGCAAAGAAGCTATGATCCCAATAAATGAATTTTGCGAAAAATTAAGAATTTACAAGGGTCCTCGTGTAAAAGGCATTCTTGATGTTTGGTGTGCTCCCGAAAGAGAATTTCCACAAACTGTTGTGCTCGAGGCAGAACAAGTTCAAGTTAAAATAGAGCAAGAAGAATGGTATGCACCTTCCTCGCCTATAAATACGATTGAAATTGATACTGATGATAGTTCAGGCGAACCTGCTCTAACAGGGGAGCATCTAACGGAGGCGGAGCATGTAAACCGTACACAAATCGAATTGGAAACTCAAAACGCAGACCCTGGTGAAAATTTTGAAGACTTTATGTTAGCAAATCATATACCCGATGGTTCGTTCGTAGGATATTCGGATATGTTTAAAAATGCTCAACCATTTAATCCAATGACTATTGATGATGAAGAAGTGTATGGAATTCCACACTCATCATTATCTAGACAATCTTTTAAAAAAGCTCCAAGTAGGTCTAAAAAATCTGGATTTTTGTGATACTGCAATTGTATATTTATTTTAAAACTTAAATACTTTGTAAAATATACAAGTATAATATTATACTGTTGAAGTTAAAATAAAAGGATACTAAATTTGTTTTTATCTTTGCATTATGTCTTTTACTTCAAAATTACAAACTTACAGACTCCGGAACTAAGGAAATGGTCGTCGTGTGCTTGTAAGCCGGAGAAGATTTTGGAGTTGGTTATTATTTAAGTCACACAATTGAAACGTTTACTACTATAACATCTCAGCTATTTGTTTCCAGGCAAATTTTACAAAATTATGCTCTTTTTAAAATTGATGTATAGAAGCTACGCTATACTATATTCAAATAATTATTGTTGTGGATTTTCGACTCCTATTTTAAATGGGACTTACGTTTACAAGCACACATTAGCACAATATTGTAGTACATTAAACCATATAAGCTTTATAAAAGGTGTAGAGCAGAATCTGACGATGAATCGATAGGTGTTAAGTGCAAAGATTGAAACAAAACGAAAATTAAAAAGTTTGGAAGCGTTAAATCGTTAACTATCGACTAGAAAACATGCCTAATATATTTAATCAGCCGAGGAAACTTGAAATTCTACAATTTCATTATTTTGAAACAAATTTTAGATAAAAGATTTAAAATTGAAATATTACATCACATGCGGTAGTACAACCAAAAACAGAAAAACTAACATCCTTTTGGAGGTTTTAAATTAGTAATCTGTGAGTCCAGTGGTAGCTATATAGTCTATTCAATATTTTATCTGGAAGGTTTTTTTAAAAATTAGTGGGCGATTGCAGAAAATAAAATTTAGACCTGCTCTGGAGTTAAAGGGTGTGGGGTCTCTTACCGTCAGTTGGAAGTCAGTTCGCTTTAGCAGTACTTAAATTTGTAAGCTTGTCTTTTAATGTAACTATTTTTTCAGTCAAAACTGTAACTTTTTGAGCTACATATTAGATATGATACCCAATTTTGGTTTTTTATCCATTCTCAAAGCATTTTGTATTGCAGATGTGACCACAACTTAGACAAAACAATTCATGTGATGGACAAATAAGTACAAGGTAAAAAAAATTAGGATTACTTGGCTTGTTTGTCTGTTAAAATACTGTCTTACTTATGGCATCTCAAAAATGTATTTTTAATTTTAAGTCTCTATGATAAAAAATTCAAAAAGTGTCTTTTAAAGGTACTTGGATACTCTTAAGGGTTCTCTGGCTGATTTTTTAAAAGGCTTTCCGATGGCCCCATGCATATCATCTGCAATTAAGCAAAAACTTTTAAGCTCACTAGGCGAAATTCCGATGATTTTTAGAAGAACCCTAGAAGGTTGTGATAATCAATACCGTTCTTGATCATGGTATTTAGAACCTACCTATAAAATTTGAAATCGGTGTGATCGAAGGTTAGAAAATTCTACAACTAACGGCCGGCCGGAGAGACTGACAGACTTAAATAATAACTAGGATCTGGCAACTCAAAAAGAAAAGTACACATGACCTTTAAGCAGGAATGGCAATGGTTAAAAACGCGGTCTGGTTAATTTGATTTTAACCGTTTTTATCCGGGGGCACTTATTGCAACTCTAAATTGGGGGTTTTTAATGGTTTCGTGGTCAAAAACAAATAAAACATGGGGTAGTACTAAACCATTGAGTGTATATACTAAAGCGGGAGTTCTCGTTTTGCCCCATATACCCATTTAAAACCGTTAAAATCGCTTTTGTTTTGACCATTAAAAACCTGGCCATGGCTTTTTTTCTCCAAAACTGCGGTTTCTGCCATCCCTCCCTTTAAGGTATCTGTTAACTTTTGAGGGATCCTGGCCTACTGTTAACTTTTGAAGGATCCTGGCTTACTGTTAACTTTAAGGTGTCGGTGTTTCGTTAACTTTTGCAAGTTTAAAATTTCAAAAAAATGCTAAGGGCACATGCCGACCCTTAACTTCTTCCATACCAATACCTCTGTATTGGAGGTTTTGAAACTTTCACCATCGCTCCCATCACCTCCAATGCAGAGTGTGACGTTACGTACCAAGTACTTCAATGCGGAGTACGATTTGTGGGAGGTAGTGTGAAAGTTTCAAATAATAAAGTGGTCGTTTGCCTGAACTGGATTTTTTTAAAAATATGGCAGTAAAGGTTAAGGACCCCCTGAGTGGTTTGTTAAAAAGCTCTCATATTCTGTCATGTTACCTGCTAAAAATCTGCAGAAAATCTGCAGTACAGTTGGCAGAAAAAAGGAAGTAATTTTCAAAGTACCCGCAAAACCAATCAGGGTCGTCATGCAGGGCTGAAAATGAATACGCTTCTTGATCTTGATCTGGGGGACCTGCATATAAAATTTGAAGTCGATCGGATTGCAGAACCAATCAGGGTCGTCATGCAGGGCTGAAAATGAATACGCTTCTTGATCTTGATCTGGGGGACCTGCATATAAAATTTGAAGTCGATCGGATTAAAAGTTCAAGTGAAGAGTAATAGCGCCAACAGCCGGACGGACGAACGGACGGACAGACTGAAATTATCAAGTAACCTCGTATGTGCTATTAATTAATCGAAAAATAGCGATTCTTAGTCAAACTAATTTTCACTGCTCCCTTGCATGAAATATACATACCTACTAGTACTAATGTAGCGAACTTCAGGGTAAAGCTTTGCTATTTGGACATTTTGGGTATTACAATCGGGCTAACATTATAAGTAGGTTTGCTTCGCACTCTTGACAAAAAAATTAAATGAAGTTGGGATTGAAATCGCACAAAAAATGAAGTAGTTGTAAAAGAAATGAAAATTTTCGATTTTTCGCGACCGGTGTAACAGAATTTACCCAATTATGATAGTATAATTAATTAAAATTACCTCAGTTACTATAGCTGAGACGTTATAGTAGTAAACGTTTCAATTGTGTATACTACATGTAAAATGCATGCAGTTGTGTTATCAAAAAAATAAATTAAAAAATGATTTTCCAATGAAATAGAGCCAGTTAATACAGGGTGCATAGTAAGAATTATAAGTTTATAAAGAATTTATTAGTCTTTATACCCAGCTTTCGTCTTGTTCATCGTAAGTGTCATTGTTTACTCGTATTGCAAAATAACAAATTTAGCTGACTCATAGTGACCTGTAGTCGATTGCAAAAAGAAGGAACCCATGCTTTAAAGACGTTTTATTCTCTGTACAAGAACAGGCAGCGAGCCAAGAATTACGAGGCAATAGCTGTATCGCTTTATAAAATAATGTAACCACTTCTAAAAAATTCTTAAATGGAACCTCAAATATCTTACTTTTCACTTAAAATACATTGACTTTCAACCGTTAGCTTTAGTCAATTTATTTTGCTGGCGACATGTTTCGCAATAAAATTAACGTCATCAGGTCATTGGCCATAGTTTCTAAATAAAATACAGATGAATGTGTATGCGAGTCGTGGTCAAGAGAAAAGAATAAAAAAATCTCTTTTGTTCATTAAGCTGACCAAGTAAACATTTCTATTTCTAGTTGAATTCATTTCAAGGCTGAAGAGGTAGATATTTATTTCCATTTCTATTAATTTCATTTTATGTTCTGCTCTTGATCGTTATGTACGTACAATTCAAAACTGTATTATATTTAGGAACTAAATTTTATTACAAAAGTAACACCAATGACCTGATGATGCTGAATTGCAAAACAAGTCGGCAGCAAAATAAATTGACTAAAACTAACGGTTGAAAGTGACTGCGTTACAATATTTTATTTATCATTTAACGCTTTTCCTGTGAAAGTGCTTGCTGAGGTAAATATTATGATTTAAACAATATTTATTTTTATTTTTCATTGGTCAAAATTAAAATTCCAGCCCATTTCACATTTATATTTACAGTTTACAATACTCATATTTAACTTGTATTGACCATATCTATATAACAATTCATAATATTTATAATTCATTCAAGTCATAATTAATATTTTTATAATCTATAGTATTGAGAAAGTTTGGATATTTTTAATTTATTAATTATATTTTGTGAATTATAACAGGTTTCTGCAAAGGTGTACTCATTGTATTGCATAATGTTAAAATAATTCGTACTTTTTTATCTCATTGCAATGATAACATTATTTATAAACTTTTTAATGCTTCTAAAGGTTAAGTTAGCTGCACTGACATGATTGATTGTGAGATACCCATAATTAATTTTAAGAAGATTATTAGAATACAGATATTCTGACTACGCTCGGTTTGCAAAATACACACAAACAGTGATTTCTTCCTTCGTTATTTAGTTGAATTATCAGTATCGTTCTTGAAAATCTATTTTTTCTTGTCAGCCATCGAAAAGAAAATGGATAGAACCATTCCTAGAAACTGGACACACATTAAACATTTCAAAAATAAATGCGCTGTTACCATGAGAATAAATTGACAACAAAACATTGCAAATATCGTAAATACTATAACTTAGTTGATTATGATTAATTGATGTACCTTGAAGTGGAATGTTTGGTGAATCAGAAATTTGCCTTTTCCAAGTCCGATTGGTTCACTTTCAAGTTCATCAAGAAGAAGAATTGCATCCATTTCCCCATCCCCTAGTACAATTTTCCCATTTGTGCTAGCCCAATTTCGAATCCACGATCGTATGACATCGTTCTAAAAAATAAAAAGTTAATTTCTGCATGCAATGCAACCTACGATTAAAAATACTAATGTTTATACCTGTTCCGCAATTTTTCCAGCCACAAAGTAAGCGATTTCCACTTTGATTAGATTGATTGCGTAAAGAACCAAAGCAACTGCAGTTAAATTTCGAAATATGGCAGATGTCATGAAGAATGCATACATTAGTAGATTCGCAACATGCAGTAGTTTTAGTAATGAATCAAATACTTCGTTAACTGCATCAATGACGGTTTTTAAATGCTTAAACTTTTTCCAAGCCGCTTCTCTTTTGATTTGCAAATCATTGAATTTTACAACATTTTCATTGTGGACACTACGATTGATTTCCTTAACTTCCCGAATGAAGTCCATCACCACAGTACGCATCGCTACGGCAACCAGTACGATCATGTCAAATATCATTCCCATTTGTAGATATGATGCCGTGTAACGTTGGAAGACTGTGAATGCGAAGATCACGGAGGTCATGGTAACATTCTTTCCGTATTGCTCTTTGAGATTGATGCTGGACTCATTCATGCCATTAGAGGTCCAAATAAACAAGTCTTCACTGAGTTCATGTGAGTTATGCTTTACTACTTGGTCAATATCCGTTGTGCTTCCTTTAAAAACTCCTCGCGCTATGGCACACAGTAGGGTTGTCAGCGCTACAAGTATGGCCACGTATTTAATTTTTTGAAACTCAGTATTCAATTTGTTGGCGTAAAATAAATTCTCGAATGACTTTATTGAACTCAACATTTTTTCAATTTTTCCTTTGCGAACGGTAAACAGATGCACCGCATACAACTTTGCAAAAACTGTGGCCAGATTAAATGCCAAATCCACAAATGCAGTGTAGCGGTTCTGGCCATTTTCGGACACAAACTCCAAAAGACTGTACTTGGTATTAGCCAAAGACTGAAACGTTGACATAATGGTTACATACAAGAAAAGTAGCTGCAACGGTTAAAGCAAACGTAAATATTACAAACTAGAAATTTTTTGATTTATTTTCGAGATTTTGACTGCTAAGACCAGAGTTTTGAAAATAAAATTTTGTTTGGTATGCTCTGCGACGAATACAATCTGCTAGTTGTCAAGGCATAGGTTTTTGTTCGGTCGATTAATCCAATAGAGTTGGTCAAGTTCGTCATAATTATTTTCAATTTTATGGACATACAACTCTTTCTTAACCTTTTTCACTCATTTGTATGTAATTTGCTCTTGTTTTTTCAATATCACGCATGAAACGCTGATCTTGTTGATATTGATCATGCAACATTACATATATTTAATTGTATATAATAAACTAATCAGTATAAATTTATTTAATCTGTTTTAGGGTCATTAAGAAACCTCAATAAAGTGCCTCCATCAATTCCATTTACTAAACTCAAATTTCTCACAAGTATTGATTTTTTCAAAATTGATTCACTGTAAAAAAACGAGTATGCAAAACCAGCGGACGCAGTAAATGCCAGCAAAAATAAATAAAAAAGTAAACTTCTAAAAAAAATGTGACAGAAATTTACGCATATTTTTTTAAAATATACAAAATCAGAACGTCTACTTTTACACAAAACTTCCGTTAAATAAATTTTGGACCATAACACATAGAGTCCTATTACTGGGCTAAGATTTCCATAGTTTTCTTATTACAACAATGGTAAAGTAAAGCATTCTATTTCTATGCTTTCATGCAGCGGCATAGTAAATTCAATTACAAAA
>JAHZMT010000751.1:0-13209 GCA_027743785.1 Sinhomidia bicolor | reverse complement strand
TTTATGCTTATGTGAATTCAAAAATACATACTACAGTAATTAGTTTTTACTGTAATTTACTTTGGAGCTTGTGTAAAATTAAAGATGTAAAGAAACTTCAATTTTATTAACATGTTTACAAATTATAATTTCTATCTTGTTGTCTATAAATCTTTTTATAATATTCAGCGATCGTTGATAATATTATTATTATTATTCAATTTCTTATCAGTCAATAACAAACAATTCGCTTCTCTTTACATTTTATTGGGATGTGTTCAACTAAACACAGATTCTATCTATATGGAGAAAATTAATGGAGAAGTTGAAAAATTAATTCGCTAGTACGGTGAACCACATTATTATTGAAATACTTCAATCAATAATTACAGTTTTACATAACTGTAATTATTGATTAATTACGTACAAATCAAAATTACTAAATTTTCAAAAAACCAAAAAGTATGCTGTTCGAAACATTAATGTACAATGACTTATTATAGATTTTAAATTCTTCGCAAGTCTCAACATCAGTGCTCTCCCGAGAAGGGGTTGATCACGATCCAACTTGAAGGATGATACAATGTTCCATACAACTTTCTGTAGAACGTTTTCGAAGTTTTCCTCCAATGTTTCCAAAACTCTGGATTAAAAGCTGATGCTATTACCGTCTTATTGGGATTTGAGTTCAAATACGCTGCCCACCAACTGAATGTACTGTTTGGCAAAATAATGTGTTTACATTTTGTCATCAAATAAAAATCTTGAATGCTGTTTGTCTTCAGGTCGGACACGTACACAAACTTGTAGTTCTTTTCAAAATCCTTCAACTTTTTCTTTGCAAATTTGATATCGTCAGAAAACACAAAGAAAACTGGAGTTTGTGTGTTATTTTCTTTCAGTATTTTTATCATTCGTTGTATGGCAATGCGTTGATACGAGATGGGGATGTGGAATGCAGTTCCTCCAGCATGGGTCAAAAAATCTCCTCGTCTAACATGAACAGCAATACTTTCGGTGTTTTTGATTTCCCCAAGTACAAGTTTGACAGTATGCGACATGGTCGGAACTATTTCCTCCTCTGAAGGTTGAAAAAATGTTTTTATCTCGTCAACATAATTCTCCCAATAACGTGGCGACTGGCAATATCCAAACACCGTAATAAAACCTTTGTTCTTCAAGTCTGGTAGTTTCCTACTGAAGTAATCCATGTCGCGGACAGTTTTTGAATTATGAATAGTCGTACTACTGTCATAATAGTTAAATTCCGGAATTTGAAATTTGTCCAAACAAAACTCCCGTTGGTTAGCGCTAAATCTTCGTTTTGATTTTATTGAACGTCTGTCTCTGTACACGTAAAGCGGCCAGTTTTTCTCCTTTGCTACTGCATAAGAACATGCATATTCGAAGAGTTGGTTTCCGAGTCCCCCCATAGGTCGAAGTAGTATTCCAGGTGGGGATATGGTCTGTCCATAAAATGTTTGAGTTGAATTTGACGAAAAATGGGCGTTCTCCGCATCATGATTATTGAAAATTAATACAATGGATAAGAGGAAACACGTTATGAATACGTTAGTACGGATTGATCGAGTAACGCAACCAAAGTTTGGACCCATATTTCAATTAAATCGTTGGTGTGAAAAAAATGAAACGTGATAAAAAATAATAGTATCATGTCTTTAATTTTCACTAAAGAGTCACTTTACACGAATAAATGATGATAATAATAGTAAATATTATTAAATTTTTCAGTTAAAAAATAATTTAGTCTGTACTGTTGTGTATGAACTTAAGTAAATGTTTCATGCGTTGTTCGTTTTCTGTGTTGCAGTAGCGAGTATGCAGCTCACCAATTCTTTGATGCTTGTCTGCAATGAATTAAGTAAGTAGGTTTTCTATATAGGTCAAATATGGAACTGTGAAGAAGAACGGACTTCTCAGAAATGTGCATTAAAATTACTTTAGCACAAAAGCTGTAAATAAATATAAAGTCCAAAGGGACAAAAGTCTCTTTCTACCCTTTTCTCTGTCTCTATCCTATTTAAAAGAGACGGAAAGGGTATGCACGGGCTCTGCACCTTATAAATACATATGATATGTATATTTAGAATTCTAAATGGGTCATTTATTAATAAATATCCAAGTTTTTGAATTTGTTTGGTCTTCAGAAATCCCTGTTCGTACTTAACTGTATTTATTTATGTATGTAGTGCCTATACTTTAATTAACACTGCCATATCTCTCTTAGAATATCTATGAGTATGTAGCAAACTTCTTATTGGTGTCACTCTATCAGTATGACCGACTGTAACTTAAGAGTGGTATCAAATTCTTGAAATTTGTTTTCAATAATCAATCCCTGATACCTTAGTTAAATTTGTTTTTTAATCAATTCAGTCAGCAAAACGTATTAAAAATCAATGCTATTTTTTAAAAATACATACTAATATATGGGGTACAAATTGAAAGATTTTAAGATAATCTTTTCAACAGAGCATCAATTTTAAATTTGCAAACTATTGTAACAGAGCGGGATATAAATAGAAAGAATTCATTTATCTTTGGTTTCCCACAATTCTGGTTTATAATTTTCGCAATATATGTTATTTGGGTGATACTTTTAAGAAACCATTTCTTTATCTGGCGTTGTCAGAATAAAATTGACTAGAGGAATATTGTCCCTGACTGTTATTTGATTTTGCTGTATGATGATTTAGAATTATTGATAAATTCTTGTTTCAAAAAATCATTTATAAGCATGTGCATCGAATTTAGGACAAAAATCTTTGGAGGCTATAGCTGATGATAACTTTCAAAAAGAATGCATGCATGCACTTCACTTTTTCTATTAAAGTAGATGAGTGTTTTATTTAAATAGTTTTACTTAAAATATCAATATTTACTTCACATAAATATGTACCTAACTTTTGAATTTCAATTCAGTACATTTTCAATTTTATTGTCTGGTAAAGCGGAACCTGCATAAAATAGTTATATAAATCTGAAAACAGGTGAGATTGAGAGATGTAATACCCACAACTGCAAACTACTTTAAATTTTTTTACCATTCACTGTTTAATAAAATGCAGTACCAGTATCAAGTACATTCGTTTGAAAAGAAATGGTCCGAATCTTGAGCTTACTAGAAAGTACTTATGTGTGGTGACAAAAAGTGATTGGAAAAAAAGAAATGAAGTAAGTAAACGTATTTCACGAAGCCTAAAGATTTCCGTAGATTTTCTTTCTGTTCTTGTCATAGATAAATCACTCTCATAATACGTTTGGGTGTTTTATGGCCATCTCATAAAATTGGGATGCAATGCACCACCAGTACCAACCAACCTCCAAGCAATCCTGCCTACCTCACTGGAAAATGGTTGCGTATCTGGAGAAATGCAGTAGTAGTCTTTTCCTTTTCACTGGTAACAAGCACACAAAGATTTATATTCCGTCTGACAAAGATAATGGTTTATCGGATGGTGCAGTCTTTATCGTGCCGCCTTAAATTTGCTTGCTTTATTGTTTCAATTTTATCAGACATTATTTTACCATAACTAATAAACTCTAAAAAAAACTCGGTTGTCTTGAAAAATAGGAAGAAGTCTATTCATAAAATAGACCCTCCCTTTAAAAATATTTGAATGTATGTATAAGGTCAGTTGTTCTCAAGGTCATTATGAGAAATTAGGATGCGTCAATGTAAGCATCAATTTTGTAACCAATTTATCCCTTAGAATGTTATCAATTATTGTATTTTCAAATTTAGCCGAATCAATCTTATAAGAGATTGTATTATAAGTATTGAGTTCAAGGTAACGTAGTACGCTTATGACCTTATCCAATCAGTCTTATCAAAATATAAATATTTCAAAAATAGAATGCACCGTTCAAAACAATTCCAACATTTTAGGTTGATTACTGTAAAAAGCAAGCATGTTGAAATTGATTGTAATTTGTTTTCTTAATTGTGTTCCATTTTACTGCTTCACTTCCAAGTTTATGGCTGCCATTTTAAGACTATTATATACTAATGACATGTATGTTACAGATAAATTACCTTGTGGTAACATGTACCTAGAGAAAAAAAGCCAATCAATTGTGTAAACAGAATATTTAAAAATTCCCAATTCAAAAGATTTTAAAAAATATTACAGCAACATATGTGCAGTATTTAAAGTTCAAATTCAAATATATAAAAAATAAAATAATTTTTCTAGGGTGTAATTTACTTTTTAAAATCAGACAAAATACACACACTAGCAGTTTTGTTATTCATACGCTTTTTTGCGCATGTAGCAGACACATAAATGATGAATATAAAAACAACAATAGTGAGAAAGAGGCTGTGCATTGTTGTTACAACTTGTAAGGTCGCCGACACAGTTGCAACGTTTTAAAGGTTTGTCGACATTGTGCGTGTTACTTTATTTTATCAGCTATTTAGTAATAATAAAAACTCATTGTTCTATTCAGTGACATGACAGAACGTTCAGCAGAGCACCCAGCTAAATTATGATGACGCATTTCCCTTTCAACGTGCAAAGTAACTAAAAAGAAATCCCCAGCAACTTCAAGAAGGTTCGTAGGTATTCTCATATCAAGTCGTGCCTAAAATCTCTCAGTATTCCTCCTTATGCGTACATTCAAGATGATCAAGACATAACATTCACCTGTACTGCTACCTAAGAAGATTTTTTTTGTTCATTCATGCCTTTGCATCTTTGTACATAAAGCAGTAATAGCACGCAAACAACTTCTTTTGTGTATCTTTATACAGTTGAGTTTAAAGAACACAAAAATATCATACTCGTCCATACAATCATTTTTTCCTCCATCTGTGTACCTAATTAATATAAAGATATTCGTGAGCCATCACCATCAGTATAAAAATTCTTAAATTGTTAAACTTGCTGCGACTCTTCTTGCGTCATACAAAACTCCACCAAAAAAGAAGTATAGAAAAAAAACAATACGTGATACTTACAACAAGTTATTAGATATGTGATTACTCAAAAATAAAAGTGTTTTGGTACCACTGCGATGTAAATGAGTCTCATTCAGTTGTAAAATGCTATTCCTCGATTATCATCTTCATCTGCGTAAAGTGATTTCATAAGCTTAGTAGTAGACCTCTTTACCATGAGTGCTTTTGCAAAATATAAAAAATAAGCAGTAAACTTGAAAAGAGTATAACAGTTGGTTTAGTTTATAAAAATCCATGTGTAGGTAAAATTTTGGAATTACATTTTACCAAGAAAACCCTTAAGAGGTAAATAAATCAACAATTTCACAAGAATACACTTTGAGTATTTAATCGAATACGCTTGAAAAAAAATATATAATTCGTTTTTCCTCCAGTTAAGTGTATTTTGCAAAATGGGCGATACAACGAGTAAGCATAGTGGCGGTGGTGGTGGAGGAAATTCATCATCGGATGAAGAGGGTGACTGGATGCAAGCTGATAAATATGCCTGTTGGGAAGCTGCTGGATGTATGGATTATGATGGATACGTTCTTGGAGTTAGTCACGTTGAAATGCCGTTACAGTCAGAAGAGTTTCAAAGTGCAGCGAATCACGGTTTCTCTCACGAAGCTTTGGTGTTCGACGTTGTGTGTACAAATGGGAGAAGGGTTAAGTTTACGGCAGAATTCACATACGCAGGAGTGCTGAAAAGATGGGGACACCACAAAAAGATTTTTCGAGTGAAAAACTCCAAACTAGTAAATTTGTCAATAAATGAAGTTCTGGAGAGAATCAAAACACCGAAGCGGTACAATTTGGTATTTTATAATTGTAAAACTTACGCTGCTGAAAAGTTTAAAGAATTTTAGGACAAAAAATAAGACATGTACTGTAAGTATTTTTAATTTCGAGTGTAGGATGTATATATGGTTATTTAAGAACGTTTACTTTTTTTATGTAAGAATGCCAGGTGTGGTGTGATATATTTAAGTTATTATTCTTTTTATTTACTGAATATTTTAAATATCGAGTCAAGTTACCCATTGAATAAAGTTCATAAAAGCATTTTTGTATGTGCTTCCACTCCAATTCCCAATTACTTTTTTAAAAGTTTTTTTTNATATCGAGTCAAGTTACCCATTGAATAAAGTTCATAAAAGCATTTTTGTATGTGCTTCCACTCCAATTCCCAATTACTTTTTTAAAAGTTTTTTTTCGTTTATCTTGGATTTCCAGTTCCTTCTAGCTCGTTTTACGTCTTTTGAGCAAAAAACTCAATTAACACTAACTAGTTATATCCCATTGTGAACTTGTCTAAACTTTTTCATGATGAAAATTCCGAAAAAATGGCGAAAAGAACATGTTTAATCATAATCGCCGCCAATATTACATTTTTTCGTGCTGTCTCTAAATCTTCAAATAAGTGTTATAAAACTTGTTGAATTGTGTACTGAGTGTAGTAGGCAAGTGTAAAAAGCTACAAAAGCTACGCAGTTTTTTTTATCGCACAGCACCATATTTTTGTCATCCTGTTTGTGTCATTGTGCCATTACGTCTCCAAATAAATTTAATATTTGAAAGAACATCATTCAGCATAATAATAAGCTTTACTACGTGTTCAATTTTCGGCACATAATAATAATGCCATTGAAAAAGGCAACATTTTCCTCCGTTCATCCGTTCAATTTTTTTCATAAAATACTGGAAAATGGCAAAGAAAAAAATATAATTTCAAGGCAAAGGCAAGTATATAGGTATAAAAAACGAGTAAGTAGTCGTGTTGACATTATAAAAGGCGTTACGATGAGGGATTTACTTCGTTGTTTCTTTGTACTGAATAGGTACATCTGCAAGCTAACACTCACTACTACTATTATTATCAGTTTTTATGCCATTTATTATTTACCAGAAATGAGTTCAATGAGCGTAAGAAGATTCAATTTGATGTCCCATGATGCGAACTCAAACCATGCATGCATCGCCATCCTTCTGTATTCAATATTCATATTCCAGCACAAGCATGTTCGCACTATTTGTGTCTTTCACGTACCATAGACCTTTCCACTTTCATCGTGCAAATGTCATTGTTGAGTTGCCAGCAATATTTTTAGTCATAAACTCATATCTCTACTTTCCAGAAAATGACAAAACGGTCATGCTGAGCCTGTTGAGGAAATGGGCTCGTTCTCGGCAGCAGCCTTTTATTTCACAACATTTGCTGCTGAGTGTTCCAATTTCCAATATTGCGTTGTGGTATGTACATGTAGGTATGTATACAAAAAAAATCGTTTCTACTTTTAAGAAGAAATCATTGCTTTCGAACATAAAGAAAGAGGAGCTTAGCACCGAAAATGTGCGCTATATCAATGAAAGTTCAGAAGGATTTACGTGAAAGAAATAACTCAAATAGAGACTATACGCAAATGTAACAAACAGGGGCAACAGCTCTTGTATGAATCACTTGCCATTTATATTCAAGCATGACTGAACCAGCGTTATGAATTTCTGGAAGAATTTGTTGTTGCGGATGTGTTGATGCTTGAACGAATCTCGGGGGAAAAGATATACAATGAAAGGATTTATATATGTATGTTTACCATTTTGTATTCACGCATAAATGGACTATTTATTCATAAAATATTCATACACGCCGATCATACAGTGGCGAATGAAATAAAAGATAATCCAAAATTTAGAAACTACAACAGCAGCTAAAGCTTCCAATAACCTGTATCCCTGCTGGTTGAAAAAAAACAAAGGCAAATATCTCTATAAAACAAAGTTACTATAAAATTGTCAAATGTTTTATTTGTGTGTGCATTCATATATAAAACATTTTTATGCATTATGGTTTACTCAACATGTCAGTTTTTTGTTACAGTATATATTATCTCTGGTTTCCACTCGACTCTTTCACCAGGAGGTGTTAAAATTACAGTCATGTGTGACTTGACTCTTGTCATAATCTATCATGTTTATGGAAACCTTTTTTCATCAAAAGTACAACATGACACGACACGAGTAATATGAAGAATATATTGAATGAAGGAAAAACACGTTCTTGGTTGCAAGTTTTTTAAACGGGGGGAAATGGCAAATCTCCCCATTATTGTTTCGCATTGTGAATGTTGATGAGTTTGTTGTGTCTATCCTACCTAATATAATATTATTGTAATGTGTCCAGACGTTAGGTGACAGTATAACAAACCAAAAATAACAAGCAACCAAAAGCTTCTCACAAGCCTGAAGAAGATTCCGAAACTAGTCCCTTGCAGGACGTAAATAAAATGATAATGATTATCTAAACAAGTACAAAACTCCAGCTTGAAGCATTTTTTCCCACATATAATTTTTTAACAAGGTAAAAACAGTTGCACTTTAGCGGTTTTGCAGCACTTTCAAGAGTAAGTAGACAAATGTTATTCACAGCTTAAAATTTTTAAATTTATATGGTCGAATTGAAAATCGACAAATTTAGAAAATTTAATAATAATCATTAGTTAATTACGATTTACAAAAATTACCAAGTTGTTTGCATATTTTGTGTTAGACTTATCGGTCCTCTGAGCTAAGGTGATGTAGATACAGAAAGTCCAAAAGACAAACTTTTGCTTACCACCATTTTATCGATATTTTTAAAAAGAAGAAATACATAAAGATATGAAGTCAAAATGCTTCCGACAGCTTATTTAGCAATATCACAGGTCACTTCATCTTACTGAAATCACCACTAGTGCCCGTTTTGTATTAACAGGTTAAAGTAAAAGCTTTGAAATGTGAGCATTATTTGAGTTGGAATTCCAAAGAAGTGAACATTACAGAGAAGAGTCAAAAAGCCAAAAAAAAGTAATCGCTTTTGAATAAAAAAAAGTTTTTCAGTTTCGCATAATTTCTCACGAGTATAAAGTATAGTAGAAATATCAGGTCATATTACATTCAGTCGCTCGTGCATACAAAAGTTCGAGGTTAGAGTACCGTCAAGAGATTTTGACTTTTACCTGGAACTTGAAACACCTTTGTTTGTGGTTATTTAATACCAAAAGTTTGAGCAACCTAGGGAAAAAGCTATGAGAGAAATATCGTTATAAACGTCACCATAAATAAACGAATTGATGATTCCATTTAAATTAATTCAAAGACAACAAAAGTTCTGGCAGTGCAGTAGTGCTTGCTTTCTCCCTTTGGATTTCTATTTACATATTTCTGGACTTTGTACCTATATATTCCTAACAGAATTGAATTCTCCTTTTTTTGCTCAATGACTCTGAATGATGTAAGATTCTAAACAAACACTTTCATTGCATTTCAATTTAGCATCATTTTCTCTTTTCTGCGTTTTTCTTTTTGGCTTCCATTTGTAGAAATTTAATAAGGCAACAATGTAGTAAAGCCAAAATATGTATATAGAAATAAACTTTTCTTTTCCGTGTGACAAAAAATACTGTTTCTTTTTTGCAAGTTGATTGACGGGGGTGTATAGATAGGCATGCATCG
Source organism: Sinhomidia bicolor (assembly GCA_027743785.1). Lineage (NCBI taxonomy): Eukaryota > Metazoa > Arthropoda > Collembola > Entomobryomorpha > Entomobryidae > Sinhomidia > Sinhomidia bicolor. Next base: position 3,773 of record JAHZMT010000751.1, on the reverse strand, counting down.
ATATGTACATACTACCAAGAAAACCCTTTAATTTATATTTCATATAACTTTAACTTCCAGTTTTAAAACTTTTTATGTAATAAATTTAAGTAAATATGAATGAACGAGGAAAAAAACAAAATACTGTAAAAAAATTTACGTCCCTTTAAAGTACATTTTTTTACATTCTCACTTCTTTACTCTTTTATCCTGCTTACATGTACGCCCTTTTTTCTTTTGCAAGCTTTCTAGACTGACTGAAAAGTTACATTCCTCACAGTGAATGCAACTACAAAAGTAAAAAGAAGAAAATGGAACAGGAAGTAAAAAAGTATAGAGAGAACAATGCATACACTATATTCCCGTCGGGTTTGCGGTGGTATAATATGTATTTGTAAAACTCTTTTTTATAAAAGAAATACTGAAAACAAAAAAAATCAGTAAGTTTAAGCAAGTTTATACCACACACAAACATTTTCACTTTGTCTTTGGGGAAGAAGCTTTTAAAACTTTTAAATTGAGTGAACCTTGCTTCTTGTGAAACAGCAGCTTCCTCTTTTTTTCTTTTCTTTTTACTTTTCCTATTTCTCAAGCTTGATGTGCTGTTTGTCGCATTTTTTAAAATGGTTCTATACGCTTTCAAAAGAATCTTTTCCCAAAAGAGCAAGTCATTACATTAAAATGTAAAAATTGCTACAATGCTCAAAAATAAACAAAGTACTAAGAATTGTTACACACCTGTTTGTTTTTTTCCGCCAGTGCAATCACATGAATGGAGAAGTGACTGAAGTATAAATACACACCTACCTAAATTTAGAATATACATCTTCTGCACCTTCATTCAAAAAGTCAACCTATCGCCATGTAGGTTTCGTTGGAAGTTTCAAGACAACTTAGTTTTTCTCTCTCCTTTGATGTCCATTCGTTCCAATTGTCCATCCCTTTATTTCTCCAGAGACTGTATGCCTTACGTGTATGATGCTTGTGTAAAGTTTCACATATTATTATTGATATGTTTGTTGAAGTGTGCTGTCTTGCTGTCTATTTACTTGGTAAGTACACATGATTCATCTTCATCCTTATGGTTAGTTACACACACGATAATATTCCATTGGTAAAAAATTTTATAAAAAAAGTTACTTTCAACTTTTACCCAAAAAAGTTTCTCATTTATATACTCACTGAGTGAGTGAGTAGAAACCCAAAACATGTAGGTGGACGGACAGAGAACTGACACTGACAGGAACAAACCATGTTTGACGCGTTGATGATCATGATCCAAAACGTGGCAGCAGTCGAACATGTACAAAAGTATTGAATAAGAAAAAAACCAAAGACGACTGAATAGACATACAGACATACCAAAACCAAGGATGTTTGTCTCAGGATCTCTCCAGCCAAAGAAAATAACAATTGGAAAAGTTTCTCATTTTGTTTTTTTTCTTCTATACTTCTTCGTCGTCTTCTTCTTCTGCCCTTTTCCCCTCACATGAAAGCTATCAAAGACAAAAAGGAAACTCCTCTACTTTGATAGGAATCTTGTTTTCTTTCCATTTACTCTTTCATTCTCTCTCTCTCTCTCTCCCCCGATTCTGTTGAAAGATTGATGGAATAGGCTAACTTTTTACTTAAATACATGACTACACACACTACACATACTACCACTACAACATTCAAAAACATCTTTATTATTAGATTGCGTGCTTTCTTCTGTCTTTTGTGGGCGCATAATATATCATGTATGAACAAGCAAACGAAAAAGACAAAAGAAAAAATGTATCTACTTCTTCTCTTCTCTACCCGTTTCTGGCTTTCTCTGTGCTGATGTGAAGTACATTCTACTCTTTCTGCTCTCTTATCATTCCATAACACACAACTATTCCTACTTGTTTGCTGCAAGTGGCAGGCATAGGCAGCTGGCTCATTTCCCTTGAAAAAAGGATACCCAGTACCTACATACATCAGTTTCGTTTTTTTGTTTCTGATCAAATTTGGAAATAAATTTTTTGGTCATGTTTGCTTTTGTTAAATGTTGTTTTTGATTCTATCTACAGACGAAAAAAAATTGAAAGAAAAACTACAAACAGCTGCTTATAAAAAAAACTAGCATCATCAAATTCATTCCGATAACCGGAGGAGAAGTAGCTACAAGTCATATATGACCATGAGTTTGGAAGTAATCAAAATGAGGAAATAGCAAATTCCCCATCCTTGGGTGCACAAACGTATGTCAGCTACCACCAGCAGCACGTCCTACCGTCATCATTGGTCTGTTAGATGTAAGGTTCAAATTGGACACAACAACAACAGCTTGTCTTCAATTATAATTTGTTTTTCAGCAAACTGCTAAGTGATCACAAGCTTGACTGCTTTCAATAGTTTTTCAATCCCTGTTGTAAAACAAGTAATCACTTTTTCTACATTGCCTATTTCAGCGCCACACGCAGTAGTTGCTTCTCTACCATATAAAGTGCTAACAAACGAATTCAACCTACAATGTTCTTTTTACAATGACCCTGGTCGAGCCCAACTGGAATTTTGTTTCTACTCCGCCCTGGTGTGTACAGGGGATCCTATAGTGCACAGCACATTATTGTGTTTTTATTATTTTTGAGGAGCATGGGGCAAAAAACTGAGAAAAATCCATTAACACCAAATTTCCTTTCTCTCTATATGTAGCGGCATCCTATCAATTCCTTTCCTGTATCCCATGCAGTCCAAACACCATTTTAACTTTTACCCAAGCAGAAACTGTATTGCAACATTATGGAAAAAGTTATTTTCCCCATTGTGCACCGTGTTTCATTTCTATTACTGAATCTTTTATGGTGGAAAGTGGGCAAGTAAATATGTAATATGTTGTGTGTGTTGATATATTATGTGTGTAGGAGAAAAGTAAGTAAGTAAGTAAATTCATAGCAAAGCCGCAAAGAAGGATGCAGCTGTGCTGCTGTTGGTTGTGGTGGAACTGGAGAAAAGAAGGAAAATATTGTTTTCTCCCTCCCTCTCTCTCTCTCTCTGTGTTGAAGAGATAGAGAAAATTTGTAATTTTACCAGTGGGACTTGAACCACCACACTGGTAGCACCACTGCCACCACAAAAATTACGTACTGCTTTTCAGTTTTTTGTGCAATAATAATAATATGCCATTCTGTAGCGACTCTTCCAAGACTTGAGAAAATGCACAAGTAAAAAAAACAATGGCAAAGTTAGCAATTTTTATTAGTATTTACTGCTGCTACATTCCAAAATAACTCGAAAAATACCAGTGCCATAAAAATGTTTTTTTATCGCTGCTGCTCAACATATATAATTTATAAACATTTATAGGAAATTATATATGCTTTTCTCTGGTATTCACTAATTTCTCCAACTAGTATAAGCGGGTGTGTTTATTATTTTCTGCAGATTCTGTGGTTTTCTGAAAAAAAAATTATATATGAGTATCATGCATTGAATTTATTAGTAGACATGAGCACACACATAACAACACGGAAGGAAGCAATGCATTTAGAAAAAAACGGACGATGACGATAATGTATCATATAGGCTATTCAGTGCATGCATGTAGGCGGAACAGCGGAGCATATTTCATCGCTTTTGTTGCTTTTCCACAGTCCGTGAAGCGCATTCATTTGATTAGAGATTGTAATGGAAAACTTTTTTTTCTTATGAACAGTATTGTCCACACAGTCTAGTCATATTACCTATGTGGCTGAGAGATGAAAGAACACATTTCAGAGGAGCAGCAACAGCGAAGAAGAAGAAGAAATAAGTGGCTGAGAGATGAAAGA
>JAHZMT010000750.1:0-18475 GCA_027743785.1 Sinhomidia bicolor | reverse complement strand
TATTATTATTTGCTTTGCTCATAAATATTTACATTTTTCCGTACCAAGTCATTTTCAACTGTGCGCATAACTCTCTCTCTCTCTCTCTACTGCCCTGTCCTTCACTCTCATCGTATCCTTGTCAAACTTTATAAAAAATTTTGTTTTTTTTGCGCAAAAAGATATTTACACGAAATAATATGGTTGAGAAACAATGAAAAAATCTTAATTCAGACAACATAACCAAATTTATTTACACGACATATCATTTAAAGGAATAGCCTATCATCATTCGATTACCTATTATTATTATTTTCAGTGCTTCAAGCAATGGGACTGTAAACGTGTAGGAATGTACAGTAAATGGGATATATAGCAATCATTAAAATTAGGCTTTTACCTCAAATGGTTTGTCAGAAATTATTGCACACACGAATCATCCACAACAACAGACCTTCATCGTACGATGATGATATATATAAATAACGAAGAAAAATATACTTCAAACTAAATGATTCTTTAATCGAGTCTTGTGAGTAAGCTAGCTATATACCATGCTGTTGTTGTTGCTGCTGCCATGTTACAAAAAAGCAAAGAAAAAAACATTATACTCGTCCGTCCGTCCGTCATCGTCGTCGTCATCATCATCATACCTCTACTCCCTAATCCAATAATCCACAACCACATTATCATCATCATCAACGTGATATTTTGATTCTTGTATGTCATGTACATCGTAATATGTGCTCTTATACACCATAAAACCATGATTACTATTATTATGATAAATTCACAATTGTTTTCTTGCCTTGTGATCATTATGACTGCACAAACTTATTTTCTCGTACCATTCACATGCCTTATTCATACATCCGCATCTCTTACAAATCCATGGTACTTGATGATGATAATAGTAATAAACATAAATATATAAAAATTTATATATATCTCATTCTATACAATATAATATACATATTATAATCAATCTGTAATATTCTCAAAAAAATCCTCCTCAAGAAATCACCAGTACCCATTCGACAAAGAATATTATTGCACATGTACACACCAACAGAAAAATATTTTTGAAAAAAGAAACGATGATGTTAACGACAACAACGACGAATGGTATGGCTGGTGGTGTTGTTAAAATAACTTGCATTATATTTTTTTAACTGCTGCTGTTACTCCCGCTGATGCTCTAGTAGAAGTGCTAAGTATGTGCTCATGAATATATTTTTTTACGTTTCTTTGAAAACAACATAATGTATAATAATAAGTATGAAACGCCATGCCATTTTTCTTTTCCTTTTTGCACATTTTTTGATGATGATGACGATTATTATTATTATTATGCTTTTGTTTTTATGTACAACATTACTATTTGTAGTAATATACATAATATTGTTCATCATCATTCATGGAAGCCTTGTGTAGTGATGGTAAATGGTAGGTAGATTTGGTAGGTTTTTACGTATATATGTAGGTAGAGTAGTATGGTAATAATGGAATAATGGCAGCGGCGGTGGTGGTGGTGGTGATGGTGGTAGTGGTAGAGCACCACATACTTTACAAGGAAACAGCCTCCTCAAACAGGCTATTAACTAACGCTTCTCTGAACACTCGTTTGCAATGCTTGAGGCAGGCAACTCAGGCAAGTGAATCATGCATGACATGGCAAGTCAAAAAAATGCCATCATATTATAATGTATCTAGGGAGATTGAAATAATAAATGTACGAATAAAAGGAAACGAGAGAGAGAGAGAAATAATAATAAGCCGTGTATATATATTTATGCAACCAAAATAATATCATGATGATGATGATGGCGATGCTGAGCAAATACATATATTATTATTATTATTATGCTTCGTGCTACATACGTCGTCAACATCATCACCAAATCGTATTATTACTACCTACTATGTACGTATGCATATACTTATATTTGTCAGTAAATGAATACTTTTCGCTAAACATTAAAGTAACCCGAATCTGAACGGGGAGGTACTTAAAATTATATTATGATGTTCTGCCCTTTTTTAAAAGAAATCATCCCAAAAAGTAATGCACATTTTATTCATTATTATTATTATTATTATTATTTTGATTGATATTATTATTATTATTCAACATATATCTCTTGTGGCCTTTTCTACTTTTTTGAAGAAAAAAAATTTAAATGCTCAAGAAAATAAAAAAATAATGTGTCATGTTCATGTTGTTCTCTCTCAGATCGTTTAGCCTACCCTCGCATCGTCATATACGCATCATTTTATCAGCTACGCTACAACAACAACATATTCGGCCAAAAGGAATTGCCAAAGTGGAGAGATTGGTGTTGTTTTAAAAGTTTATTTGAACGAAGAGTTCTCTGAGTGAGTGAAAAAGGAGAATAAATACAGATTATTGTTAACATTATTATTATTCTCTTGTTGTTGCTGACGATAATGTTGTGTGTATTGGGCTGCTAGTAAGGTTTCTTGAGAAGACGACACCATTTATTTTGTCATGGTGTACATAGTAATTATTGCATCAACGGTATGGCATACCCGTGTCGTACTTTCTCTCTATTTATCCTCAAAATATTCCATGTTACTGTCAATCCTTGTGCTGATATTAGTACGTTTCAAAAGGAAGTTGCTCTCTAGCTTTACTCATTTTGTGTGAAGATTATGATGGCGATCGCGATGATGATGATGATGTTGCAATTTTTAGAATAACATCAAAAAATTATGACGCCACACTTCACACAAGACAGTTAACTAAACAAATAAAAAGAGGACGAATAAATATTGCCCATGTATTTTTAAACACTTTTCTTTAAAAAAAATGCAATGTGTTTGTTGTTTTTTTCAACAGAATATTAAGAAAAAAAACTCTGAGGGATGAATAATTGAAACGCTGGTGGTGGCGGTGCGGTGATGGCGGTGGTGGTGGTGGTGATGGCAAGGAAACATGAATTTTATTTGGATATTTTTTTTGTAAAAAATAGAAGAAGTATATAATATAACTGTTTATATTATAATATTGTTCATGTAGCTTCTCTTGCAGCAACAGCAGCAGTAGTGCTTGTGAATTGGATTACTTGGATGGAAGAAACCAATAAGTTTTCTGATTTAAAATATACACGCTTGGTTGCATTTTCAAATCATGTGTACACCACCGCCATATACCTACATAGAGCACAGAGAGCAAAGTACATCAACAGCTCACAATTTTATCCAAAAAAAGTGGCTGTTTTGTCGGGTAGACTGTAATAATGTAGTTGTGTGGCCGACGACGACGACTACGACGAGGAGGATGACGACGGTGTGTAGTCTGTATGTTGTTTGCATGCTTCGGGCACACACTTTCGATTTTGAAAAGGAACTCTCCATCGTATTATTATTATTATTATTTTATATGTAGTACACACATGCAACACAACACACGCATAAAAACAGCAAGTTGACTCAAATCATAAATGGAATGCAAAACAATTTGGCTTGTGTCAACTCCCTGAGAATCCATTTTTCATCTGCTCGACTTCCTATATTATTATTACTTTGTATTTTGTTGGATTACATTATATATTGTACACAAGTATAGAAAAGGCAGAGCAAGAGAGAGAGAGAGAAAGAGAGAGCGAAAATAAAAAAAGAGATAGATGATAGAAGTATTTGATGTAAGTGAGCAATACATGTAGGTCGGTGAGAATAATGGAAACGGAGGAGGAAGTCCATGGGAAAACATTCAAGTAGTGGTGGAAGTGGCGGTGGTGGTGGTGGTGGTACACACACAAAAAAGTAAACTATGAGCAGCCCCACCACCACCACCACCACCACCAGTCACTGGACTCCTGTCTATGTTTTTTTTCTGCCAGGTCACTCTATCCTATTTTATTTTATCCCTCTAAAACATCATTTTATCAGTCCAAATAAAGCTGATTTCCATACGGTGCACAATACGAATATAATATTATAATATTGAGGGAAAAGAGTAGCAAGAAAAAGCAAAAAGAAGGGCTACCACTACTACAATACATTGTACATATATTGAGAGAAAAACTATAGTGCAAAGCAGCAGCAAAGCTGTACTCTTTTAAAAACCAACAAAAATAAAGAGTGCCGGAGCGACCGGCAGTCATTTATCAGCTTTCATTCACTTCTTCTTTTTTTCTCTCTCTCTCTCTTTCATTTTTCGAGAGCAATTTGATAGTGTTTTTCAAGCCTGTGTTGATCTGGTGGCAGTATTGGTAACAGTATATACATAGCTTGCAACGTATCATATTAAAATATTTTCCATCTCGATTTTCGTTCTTGGCTAGAATAATATTGTATTCTATACATAGCTCTAGCTAGCATCATCATATGACCTGATTATTTATATAGCTAGTTTGAGGTAAAGTACAAACTTATAGGGATATCAGTCAAGAGAACGAGAAAGTGAGAGATAAGAGGAGAAAGAGAGATAGAGAGAGAGAGATAGAGGATAATGCTGGAGTGGAGGATGATGGACCTTCGAAATGATTTCATAATATTCTCTCTTTCTCTCTTCCTCGCCACTTCTTGTTTGTACGTAGTTATTTTTATAGGTGGGTATTGCGAGTGCCATTGATGCATGATGATGAGAGCTTTACTTTTATTTCTCGCTTGATCTGTTTGCACTTTATACACTTGAATGTAGGTGTTTCTTTTACAGAAATGCGAATTTCCCTGCCAAACACTTTACACAGTTAATATATTATCTACGTTGTGGCTATTTGTACAGGTCGTCGTATGGATAGATAGGTAGGTAGGTCGTGATGATGGTGGTGTAATGCTCAATACAGCTTTTGTATGACACTAAATCCTTTTTCAAATATTTCGGATAACAAAAGCGGTTTTAAATGAAACGTCTGCCTTTTTTGTTTGTCATTGAAAAAAAATTGAGGGCTTCAAGTTTTCAATTTTTTTAAATCTTTTTTCCTAGCAACATGCTTGGTATACCTAAAACGTATTATTTTTACCCGCTGCTCACAAAAAAACTCTTTCTCTGGGTAAATATATCCTTAAAAGAAAAAAAGGGGAAACAGGACAAAATATGAGTTATCTTTTTCTTCTAAGAAATTATATCAACAAACAGCTTGTAGAAACAGAGCAAGAAATAAGTGACCATCATCAGCTTACATTCTATTTCACTTTCTATTCTAAATACACGAAAGAGAAAAGAGTGCAGCTACTTATGAAAAACTATAGAGCATTGTGTAGAAAAATAAAAGAGCTACAAAGCAATCAATGACTGTAGCATACATGACGATGATGATGATGATGACAATAGGAAATGAATGGAGAAAATTGTGGAAACGACATTGTTCATGTGACATGAAAGCAAAAGAAAATGTAACTGATGCGATGCGTCTTGTTCTTACTTTCAGTTTTAAAGAAACTTCATATTCCCTCTTTAGAATGTTGTAGTTGGCGTAATATAATAATACAATTTAAGCAGGGGTGGGTGATGGTCAACGACCACATTAAATAACAGTAATAATAATAATAATAATAATGTTATTATTGTTATATTTATAGCAAAGAAAAAGATACATAATACTGCTGTCATCATTACTTTGAAGGCCAGCAGCAGAAAGTCCAAACGAAGAGAGAGAGAGAGAGAGAGAGACGGAGAAAAAAAGGTAGCAAAGTCTAGAGAAAATATTTGGACTGGGTTTATCAATCTGATACATATTACGTCTAATGGAGCTGCTGCTGCTGGTAGAGCATACGAACGACGAGGAGAGAAAAGAGGTTTTTTTTCGTAAAGCAATAATAATAACATTTTCCTTTCTGTCTGCTCTTCTGCCGTTGTGCATTTATATGGAAAAAGTGTAAAAAAAACACTGACGACGATGAGAGCGAAAAGAGAGAGAGAGAGAGAGAGCCTCGACAAGACCAACTTTTAGCTGTCGTCTCCATTAATTCAATTCTCTGATAAAATAGCAAACTTGGGATTGCTTCTAAAGGATGATTTATCATAACTTGAGCTTGGCAGTAACATGACACCACCACCGCACCGTCGTCATATACATATAGGTAGGTATATATATACTTTACTGACTGAGCTAGGTAGGTATACAGTATTTCTATTTTTTACGCGCTTGCCGTGATGATGGAAATAATAAAATAATATTAAAAAAGGACAAGACGACAAAAAGGGGAGATGATGATGGTGGTGGTAGTGGTTGTCCCCTACATGATGTTCACACCTACTATTGCATTGTCCTTTCTTAATTGAGTTAACGGCACTCTCCCAGTCAGTCGGCTTACGTATTCTTTGTGTGTCCATTTTACTTTTCTTTCACGGTGGGGAAAGGATGGTAGAAAAAGGACAATAAACTGACGTTTAATACTGCTGCTGTTGTTGTTGTTATGATAATATTCAAATTAGTGGAAAAGGAAAGCTTAAAAGGTGAACAGACGTTTGACTGGATTTTCTTTCATGTATTTTCATAATGCTGCTACTGCTGCTGTTCAATAATGATTGGAAAGGACCGACATGATTTTGATAACTTAATAATATAAAATGCTTAATATTTTGAAGTGAGCAAAACTGAAGATTAAATGGTTTGTTTATATCACCACGGCAGACAACTAAAAAAATACTATTACTCAAATTACTCGTTCATTTCAGCTTACGTGAAAGTGTAACATGTGGGGCGATACGATCCAACTTTTTAAAAAGAATATATATAGGTATACATTTATCTAGTCGTCAAAGCGAGGATGGATTGATAAAATTATGTCCACTGTAATTTATCATCACTTTCCCTTCCAGTCCACTCCACTCGCACATTCTTGTCGAAATCAAAACACTGAAAGACTTATCGGTGTAAAATTCGAATGTGTGCACTTTGATAAAATTGTGTCCACTGTAATTTATCATCACTTTCCCTTCCAGTCCACTCCACTCGCACATTCTTGTCGAAATCAAAACACTGAAAGACTTATCGGTGTAAAATTCGAATGTGTGCACAATAGCCCATACGTACACGTTTCTAGCGCAATCATCGTCCCAAACATTTTCGTGTCTACAACAAACGTACTCGTGCAACATCATCATCATCAAATCATACTCGTATTTATTCGTCAATAAATGCATTTTAGTTTCACAATTACTCTGCAATAATTCCGTGTCATCGTCCAAAAGTTCTGTTGAGAGTCTAGCTCACTCTCTGTTATTGTTGGGGACTACTCGACAACGATAATGATTATGACGACGACTACTACAACTACAACGAGGATGTTCATGATCATGATGATGTGGGCGAGAAAACACCAAGAAGGATGATGCGAACAATGCATTATTGATGACATGCAAATTTCTACTTGACTTGCTTCTATAATTCGTTGCCTTATGTCGTCAGTGTGGTGTGATGGAAAAGATACATACATACATACCTACAGAACTACAGTCCCTACATTACATTTTATTTCTTCAAGAGCTTTTTCTCTGAGTAATCGTTTCCACAGTGTCGAATTCGTTATTTGGCTCCATTCGTATTATCAGCAGTAAGTACATTTGACATAATATGTACATGCATACAAAAATGTTCCCACCACCAAGCCCTTGCTTCTCTGTGTGTGAATTTTCTCAGTAAAAATTTTCAGTATTGATGAAAGTTGCATAGTTAAATATATATATTGTATGCATATGTATGGAGGTATTTATATATATTTTTCTCCAACCTAAATCTACTTGTAACTACAGTAGTAATATTTATGTGCGAGAGTGAGCAATAAACGGTAGAAAATGGAAACGCTTCAATGATCACTTGTTCTCACCATCCAACCAAAAGTGAAACAAATCTTGTGAAATTTATTTTGTAAATTCGTAAATATTTTCTCTTTTTTTCCAAACATTCACAAAATGGTTACATTGCACTAAAATCCGAAACAGGGTATAAAACTTATTTTACGTGTTCACGTTACGCATTGAAATTAAAAGATTTATTTAATAAAAAGGGAAACGAAAGAAAGCGTCCTTAAATAAACGTCTGACGCCACCAGAGAGAAGAAAGAATATTCTATTTTTAAGTTTGTATTAAATAAACTATTATTTTAAAAAATACAAGACTGAAAAAATAGGAAAGAAACATCAGAGAGACAAATAAAAATTGAAAACTGACAATAACATCAAACCAGCGGCGGCAACGATGACGGCGATCAACAAAATAAAAAAAGAAGATTATTATGCTTGAGGAGACGAAGATGAAGAAAGAGAGAGAGAGAGAAAAAAAAACTTTGTTTTTTCGTATTAGATTAGTATTGTTATTAATCCTGTTTTAAATTCACTACAACAACAACAACGACGACGACGACGACTACTACTGTATCCCCAAAACAAGTGTAGTAGCAAAAGTACAGCAGAAGTTCTCAATCAGATTCAATTAAAAGTTCAGTTACTTCCTTGCTAATGCCTTTTGTCCACACTCTACTCGCATCTCCCTACAACCTCACCATCTTTTTTTCCTCTTTTGAGCATACCTAGTAGGGTTTGTCGTATCCACACCGCAACATTATAACTTATTATATTATATATGCAGTAGCACAAGAAGTAGTAGTAGCAACAAGACAGCATTAAAACACGCTTAAAATATCGAATGGGCAATCACGTACTCGTCGTCTTCGTCGTCGTCGTCGTCGACAGAAAACAGATTTGTGTAGTCAGTCTTGAAGTTCCACAAAAGAAATTATTTCTTTATTATTATTTTCTATTCGTCGCCGTTGTCGATAATAATATAAATGATGATGAGTATCATCAAGAAATCAGCCATGGTCAGCATTGATAGTCGATTGTTACATGATAATACCAAATTACCCATCAATTGCTTATCGACAATAAAAGCAACAGCAGTTCAGCAGCAGAACAAGAAGAAGAATAAGGAAAAAAAACATTGCTTCGCCATTTTTGATTACATAAATATTTCTCACACAAGCATTCAGAGAGAGAGAGAGAGAGAGAGAGAGAGAGTGCGTTGTACACTGATTCATGTATCCTGTACATGTCATTATTATCATCATCAACTTCACCACCATCACCGACACACTTTATTATTATTACTGCATCGTTTTATGTATCAACTTTAAAGAGAAAAAAATAGTCATTTTATCTATCTATTCTCACTTTTCTCTACCCTTTTTTTGTTGTTTAAAACTCTTTTTCTTTAAGAGGGAAATAATAAAATGCCCCAATCATCACATTTTTTCACGTATTTCCATTTTGACTAGAACTGATTGCAAATACCAACAAATTAAAATGAATTTCTAATGGGAAATTTCAACAGTGATTTTTTTTCTTTCTTTCCATCTTTCTTTATTCATTGTTTTCCCTCACTCACCGTCATCAGTCACTTTTATTTTGCTACAAAAACATAATCCGTATATTTATGTATGTACCTATATCATCAGAAGAACATTAACTGTAACAATAACAAAAAAGTTATAACTTTTAAAAATCCTGTGTGTATGAAGATCACGATGATGATTTTCTACCTTTCCCAAACAAACAAACAAACAGTTTAATCGGAAGATTGCTGGGGTAACTTTTGAAAAATGATTCTTTTTTCTGTGTATTAGAAACGACGACAGGAGCGTCATAAGAAATCATGTCATGCTGTACAGCACGAAATGTTACTTTAAATAAATAGTGACAAGAAGCAGATGAAACGGTGTAATTTGTCATGCTTATCTGAGTATTTTGTTCCCTGGAAGCAGGAGGGCCTAGTCTTCTCTCTTCTCAAAAACTAGAGAAAAAAAATCTCCTTCCTTTTTCGCCAGCTTAGCTTCACATATACAAGTATATAAAAGTAATAGGTATGTAGGCGTAGATATATTATACTCCTTACTCAGGAGCAGCAGCAGCAGTAGTAGTAGTAGTCAGGTTAAACAGTGGTTGAGTGAGAGTCAAAAGAGTATAATAAAAAGAGAGATAAAAACCGAGAAGAAATGGAGTACACCAAAAATATTATGTAAGCTAATCGGCTCCTGCTGGTTTAAAAAAAAGAGAGAAAAAAAATCCTACGCAATGTAATGCGGCGGTGGCGGTGGCGGCAGCAGCAGCAGCAGCAACTACAACAGCAGCGGTGTTGGTGGTGATAGGAAAAGAGGATCAGTGGGAGTAAAAGTAGCATTTCAGTGGCACAAACAACGACAGGAGAAAAAAAACGGTGTGGGTACCGTGAAAAATGATGGTAAAAAGGAAAAGACAGAAGGGGAGCCAGAAGCTCCACACTGGGCGAAATCAGTAGTGTAGCTCGTTCAATTCTTTTATCTTCACATTACATTTGTATATTTATATTTATATGTAAGATGACGACGATGATGATGGTGATACTACTATTACAACGATTATGTTTCCTTTTTTAAACTTGCTATATTTTTGCTTTTGTTGTGTGTGTGTGTGTGTGTGCTGATGGTGGTGGTGAATCATAACAACAAGAACAAAAAAAATGATATATTTTTATAATAGAATGCATGATGCACAGCAGACAGAGACGACGCATAAATACAATACACTGACACTATTATGCTGTATGCATGCATATAGAATAATGTATGCTATTAGAGAGGAACCGCTCCAGTTGATTGACAATCAGTTCAACTGATTTGAAGTTTGAATTTATACGCAAGAAGTTTTTTTCTTCTTCTTGAGAGGATAGAGGAGTGAGTAAGCTTTGTTGTTACCAAGATGATGGACTTTTTTTACACTGTGAAATTTCTCTTTTCTTGTTTTTTTTCTCTTTCTGGTTAGAACAAATAGAGCATCAACACGATTGCATTTTTGTTTCCTTCCTTGAATTTACCACATCACCGCACCACCACCAACTACTGTGTACTGTTTCCACTTGTTGTTATTGTTGTTGTCGTCGCCTTTATTTTTATTCCACATGTACATTTTTTATGTCGCTGGTCTACTGACTAGGCTAGTTTCTGTGTTGTCTGTTTGTCTGTCTGTCTGTGTGCATGTAAGTATTTAGATGGAAAGTTGAGTATATTTAACTTTACTACTGTTTTTTCAGCAAGACAATAAACTATACATCAAAATGCATGTAATTTCATGATGATGATGATGAACGTCATCAATATCAACACCACCGACAAAACTGTAACTTGACTGTTGCTGCCGCTCAACAACAGCACCACCACCACCACCATCGTCACCATTTTCCCAATAATACTTTTTTTCTTTTGTTTCCCCTTCAAACAAAAAAATAATCGGTTGTGAAGAAATAAAAGGTCTCGTCTTCCGTCCGATTTGATTCTCTTTTTTTAACTCACTCACTTGAGCAGCATGAGAAATAGGGGACCAAGTAGGTATGCATTGTGTTTCACGATAGTATGCTGTTGTTGTATTAAAAAACTGACTTGTGTACGCAACTGTGAATATTACACAGTAGAAGCACACACACACACACACACAAACTCACTCACTCACAAAACAAATACGCGTAATAAAACCAATAATAATTTTCCAAAAACAAAACCTAGGAGGGAAGCAAAGAGCGATGAAGAAAATAGAAAAGTACTTTTTGATCAAATGACAAAACAATGAACAAACTACACAAAATGAATATGAAATACAATACAAATAAACTGCCGTCGTCGTGCCATCAACATCACTAACTACTACTACCACCACCACTGTTAATGATCATGATGCTCTGACTTACTGATGAATAAACTGTTATAAAGTTTTGCTGCATTTTATCTGCCTCCTTCCAAAAAAACAGAACAAATTTTTTTTCTACTTCAAAAAAAAATCCCATGACTACTTTTGCTCATATATATTTTTATTCGTACTCAATTTACGGTTTCATGGAATGGTCCTCTCTTTCTGCCTGCCACATGACTTTCCTTCCACCCCATGTGCTCTCTATAACTTTTTACGCACTATGTCTAGGTCAATCATGTCAAATAGACAAGGGTTGCTCTAGTAAATAAGTGTACTACTACTACCTACATACCTACCTACCATACCAATACCATCAAAGCTCCACTTTTTTTAACGAAAAAAAAATCAATGACTTGAGCTGAGCTGCCTGCTGCTGCTGCTGTTGTGTCGTTGTTTGATGATAATGAAGTTAGAGTAGCCATGCATTCATGTGCATGTGTGCATACATTCTCTTCACCCTTCACTTTCGATCAACATCCTTGTCATCATCCATCCATCCATTTTTTGCCTTCTCTCTCCTCTCTTATTCTCTCTCTGCTCTGGAGGTACTAGTAGTAGGCAGCTAGTTCACTACTCTCGCTTACTTTTCTACTTTTGAACTTTGATGATGCAAGTTGACTTGCTGCAAGAAGGAGAACGGTCCAAGAAATATGATGATGACGATGATGATGGTGATGACGACGACGACGATGATGAAAATTGCTCATACTTTGTCAACAGAACTGCGGCGGCAGAAGTACAACAAGAGTTGTGGGAGTATACATAAAAAAGCTAGAGAGCATCGTCACCACCAGTTTGTTTCAAAAGTAGCAGCAGCAGCAGGTAACAGAGAGAGAAGTGCATCGAGAGGAGAACAGAAAGAGGAAGCGAAAGGGATAAAGAGAGAGAGAAAAAAAGACAGAGAAAAGAAGACAAGGGCATAAATGTGATGATGTCGCAAGGAGAAGAGCATTTTGTTAACCGTCATGCTTGGTCGTTTGCTCTGCTTATTATCTTTGACGCTTTTCTACTTGTGGCTGCATGGATGGATTCCTATGAAATTTGAGATTGTAAACAGGGATTCAGTTACCCGTGATCTTTTAGTGATTCGGGGTCTTTACCTTTTTTCGGAAAACAATGATGTCATGCAATATTGGCACTTATTAGACATTTAAAGATGTCATATAAATAAATAGTAAGTAGTAGTGAAGTTTTATGTATGTACAAAAAGAACGCCTATGCAAACAAAAGCAAATAATAGTAGTACATGCATACCACACAAAATTGCATCTTTCTCGCTGAAAACGTACACGCTTATTAACACTCCATTAACAGTAAACACTCACTTTTATGAGTGGAGTCAAATGAACAACAAAACGTAAATAGAAAATACTATTACGGTTTTTTTTCTCTCTCTCTCTTTCTACTCACCACGACGACTTAATAATAATACCTAATATAAAATATATACGCACTAGTGTATGTATAGTGCGCATAAACTGTAGTAGTATTTTTTACGAGTGACGTGTAAATCCTTCTTATGAATAGTTTCGCTCCTTTTTCTTCTTCTTCTTCTTCATCATCTTCTTCCTCGTTCGTTTTTTAATAGCCAAAGCGGTTTGACTTTGAAGTCGCTTCTGCCTTCAAAAGAAATGAGGCGGAAATGTGATACTTTGTGTACAAAAACATTAACCCACTCAGCATCATCATCGCCAACGCCAGCATAGCTATAGGAGCAGCAGCATTTAAAGTTGCTGCTGCTGCTGATATAGTTGCACTTTTCACACAGTGTATACAATTTATCTGTTCATTTAACGATGATAATATAAGATGCTCCTTAAACAATCTACAACAGTTTTTATTGGTTTCACATTCGTAAAATTTTATCATCTTGGTCATCATCATCATCGTCATTATGAGCATCGGTTTTTGTACTGTTTTAGAAATAGAGCATCAATATCATGGTCTACATGATGTTATCATTATTGTCATGTCAAGCAGCATCTAGAAGAAAGTACATTTTACTACACGGTTTATCACCATAAACCATCGTGGCTTTTTGCATACAGCAAACAGTACAACTGACATATTATGCTAGAGACAAAAAAATACAAAAAAAAAGAAACAGAAATTTCTTTGGCAATAACAATAGAAAAATTGTGGGATGTTAATTGCTAACAGTTTCAGTAATTTATTTTCATATTTTGTTGGTTTATATATATAGCATGTTCTCTTTTTATAATTTTTATGGTCCATTTCAATTAGACAATAGGAATGCCTACATTACATTCAATAGTTTGTCACGGTATTTTGTAAAGGTTGTCCATTTAATTTTTATAAAGGTGGTAGGTAGGTAGGTAGCTAGTATGTATGTAGGTTGTACATTTTTTATTCGTGTGGAAATTGAATGCATTCATTAGAAATACAACGAGACAACTAGCCACCGTAATATAAATATGTAGAGTGTTTCATGATATTGAATTATTGTTTTTATTACAGTAATTTGACACGGACTGTTGGCTTTAATATGAAAGAAATGCCGACCTTGTGCTGTGTGCTGCATAATGTACGTAGTAGGTAGAGGCATGCAGTAAAGTAGTAGTAGTAGTAGGCGTACGTAAGCACATAAATTCTTGGTCATATCTATTTCAGCTTGAAACATTTGCCTGGAACACATTACCATCCTAGTTCAGGTTACCCAAGTTATAAGCTCTGCATATAATAAAAAAATTATCTAGATGTGCTTAGATATACAGTACACATAGGTACATGTAGCCTGTTCGTTTTTTTAATTTTATGAACTTGCATCGAGAAAAATAGATCTGATCAAATCCGGGGAGTAAGATAATAATAATAATAATAATAAGTAAAATCTTTTGCATAGTATCTTTTAAATAGTTATATTAGCTATATCATCATCATGCTGATGCGCATTGTATTTTGTATTAGATACATCTGATCTGACACACTGGATAATAAGCATGTTATTATATGATCCTCCCTTTTCTTTATTAAAGACGCATAAAAAATGCACCGGCAGCTGGGTACAAATGCTGCCAGAGTAAAGAATCAATAAATTTTTACTACTAACGCCAGCGTCAGCAGAAAAAAAGGACCGAGTTTGAATAGATTTTCGTATTTGCTGTATGAACTTTAGAGTCCGTTGATAAACGCAAGAAGGGAAATAAGGAACTGGATATCAAAGAGCAAAAAAATTGATACATTTGCTAAATTCATTTCAAGCTTACTAAAAAATAAGTGGAAACTGAAACTGCAAAAAAGTAATATATTTACAGTAGCTATTTACGGTATTGTTTTCACAGTATAATTACATTAAAGAGAAAAGTAGAAACAGTCGGGGTATCAAAGAGAGAGACAGAGAGAGAATCTACTCTTAAAATAGTTTATATTATATTAAGAATGGAAATCCCAACACAAAATGAAAATGATGCCACTGTATATTATTTTCTTCCCCTAAAACATTCAACAAGAAGAAATACTACGACAATATTCCGTTTCTTTTTCCTTACCCACCAACTCTCTCTCTCTCTCTCCCTCCCTCTCTTTTTCTCTCTGATGAAAGGTGGAGGAGTTAAGAGTTACAACTGTGGCTGGTTGAATATAAATAAATAAATAAAGCAATTTGATTCAATTACAAATGCAAACATCGTCATCATCAGAGAGGGAGAGAGAGAGAACAATGGATGTGCTGCTGTTCTTCTTCTTTACAAATTTCCGCTCCTTTTCAAGTATTGACCATTATTTAGTGTATAGACACATGTGTATATTACACATAATAATATTATGTATGCATCTATTATTGTTTTTTTCTTCTTCTTCTTCGTCTTGGAAGGAATGAATAAATAAATAGTTAATGCGAAGGCCTATTTACTGCCGCTACTCATTCTGCTGCTTCTGCCTTCTTTATCCATCTCGTAAAGTCTGCTAGAGAGCATTTTGATGGCTTGACTTGACGAAGTGAGCAAAGTTATATATTTATTTTCTCTCTCTCTCTCTCTCTCTCTCAAAAGATCCCGAAACTGAGCAAAAACAGCAGTGGTAACAATAGCGTCGAGTGGTATAGTACCAGCAGCAGGAGAAAGAGAACGAGCAAGAGAGGTAAAACGGGATGTTGTTGATGATGATGACGACGACGGGAGGAAAAGTGAATAAAATGGATGTAATACAAGATGAAAGAGAGAGAGAGAGAGAGAGAGAAAGAGGTACAATTTAAGTAGCATTATTATTCCACTTTACAAAGGAAACGAAGACGAAAAACACTACTTCTCTTGTCTTCTTTCTTCTTCGTCTTGTTCTGTGAATTAGCGATGTTTGCTCTTGTTCTACAACATCACATCATCCCAACTACTAGTTGTTCTCTCCAGCAGCAGATTCAGCAGCAGCAGCAAAACCACCCCGTTCCGTGAAACTACACCGCACACTATTACCACACTGCTCTGCTGCTACTGATGCCGTTGCTCGTGTTTAATACTTAATATTTTGTGGAATTAATTTGTCTGCCTACAGCGAGGAAATATGAGAGGCACAAGAAAGTCGTTGTTCTTTCCCCCTAGAGAAATGAAATGATGACGAGGATCCCATACTGTGGCCTTATTTTCCTAGGCCTCTATATTCCTCCGCTTCAGCATCACCACCACCACCACCACCACCGTCCTCATCATCAGTGCATTATGCCCTTTCTATACTGCATAATAATAATAACAATATAATGTTAGGAAAGCAGCGTGCATGTTGGCATATATCTACATCTCTCTCTCTCGCTATGTCTCTATGCATATTCTTCACATTATTATCGGCTACTTTCCTGTTGTTTCTTAAAATGTGCTTTTTGTTTTCTATAAACTCATACGCTCCCATTCTTCCTTCCTCTCACAATCTTTGTTCAAAATTATGCTGTTTTTCGTAGTAGTAGCACACCAGCATTCAAACAAACCACGAGATGGTCCGTTTTGTACAGTTGTGAGTGAAGAGAGGATGATGAAGACGGAGAAGTAATAAAAAGCGCTGCTTCTAATACATAAACATACATGTATTTTCTAGTACAGTAGAGAAGACGGAGGCATGATGATTGAGCCCACCTTCTCTTTGCTTGTCATTAACTTTCACTTTTCACTCTAAATGGAGAGATGCTGGATGTATAGGTGCCCCGGGATAAATCAAGAAATAAATTAATAACAAGTAGTAGTAGAAGGAGTAATAATATTACTTTGTAAGAGAACACGAGCCTGGTCTGGTATGCTGCTTGGAACCAACCTCCTACTAACGAACTACTTTTTTTGGGCAACTTTATACTTTTTGTGTATTATAAATACTGCTTATGACGACGACCATTTGCTAACACGGTTTCTCTACAAATACACGACTACCTACGTAATATTTTTTGCATTAGTACAAAAAACAGTAGGGATAGCTAAAAATAAAATAATAAATAAATAAATAATAATAATAATAAAGAGAGCGAACGGACGAGAGAAAAACGGCATTTTAGAAATGTGTGTGTGTGCATTTTAACAAGTTGAAGAAGAAACAAACGAGCTTTCTTTACTCCTTTTTAATTTCAAATGTTGTTGCTTTATTAATTAAAATGTTGGAACTAAACCGGTCCATGTATCAAATGTGTATGTGTACACGCTTCAACAGCACTCGGCGAAAACAAGGATCTTCTCTCTCTCTCTCTCCTTCTTCTTGCACTGCTGTGTGCTCTGCAAGGAAAAAGCAGAAAGTGGTAGTAGTGACGTTGTTGTAAATGCGGGCCGGTTCTGAGACGGCACCACTCACAGAAGAATGATCTGTGTTTTTGCTGGTACCCTATGGAAAATTCATAACCGACCAGCAGCACAAAATATTCGGTTGGCACGTACGTGTATTACCACCATACCACCCAACTGATGACTTTCCAGACAGCATGCTCTGTCTTTAATGCATATATTTACATACTTGCAATAAAAACCAGCATAATAATAGCCGTTTGTACTTGCACTTCTTCTCTGCTACATAACTTGATCGCCTTTTGCAAAAAAAAAAATTCAACTTGCTTCCCTCTTTTGGCATGTGGTTGTGTACAAAAGAACAGCATACTTTTGCAAACTCTACACAGCCATAATGTTCAGGGTGGTAAGTGCAAAGAATGAAAGTTATGGTTTGGTTTCACATATTTATTTATAGTTTAGTTGCTTCTCAAACTTACAGTTTTGTATTGATCCACTCAAAGTATTTGGTAATGGGCTTGGCAAAATAATGCAACAATTACTATGTGAACAATACAACCTGCCAAAAACAAAGACACCATTGGGACCACCACATCTTGTTTGTAGAATGCTCGTTCTAAAAAATTTTTTATCGCTTTTATCACCGAGGATATTATTCTGGTGAAAACTTAACTCACCAGGCAATTTACAAAATTACAATTTTCCCGCTGCCATGGCTATTCTTACAGTGTTATATAATGCACAAAGTATTTGCTAACTAAGACTTTTTTAAAGTACGCAAATAGAAAAGATGAGGCACTTCTTGCTAAAAATGCAAAAACGTTGTATCGATTATATAGGTGTATTTTTTTCTCTAGTAACGAGGGGAGGTTATATAGCATTAACCTGATACAATGCAGTTTGTACTGCATTGGGCGTCTTCACGGTAAGAGAAAAAAAACGCATTTTCATTTTTACTTGCGCACGTATATACATGTCTTTTGCTTGCATGTATGTACGTAAGTTATTACTATTATATTGAAACGATGCATTGATCTGAGGAGGAACAACCCATCCCTACACGTTGTCTATTTTTACAAGCTGTTATATTGTAGAGCAGCAA
>JAHZMT010000749.1:0-18556 GCA_027743785.1 Sinhomidia bicolor | reverse complement strand
ACAACACTAACTAACAACTAACCCTCAACTATAATACATGGAGACCTCGCGCCAAATAACAATCGAATGCGGTAATAAACTTCACCATGAAACTAGTTTTGGTATTGTATATCCTCAAATAACAAAAACAAATATTTTGCAAACGAGTAATCAACGAAGGAAGCGTTTCTTTGTGTCTGTCTTGCGCGTTGCATAAAAAAGTTACTTGGTACAACCTTATCTGCAAACGGGACCAAACGAGAAACTGTTACCCTGATTAGTTTAAAATCATTCTACCCATTAATTTTCTTTTACGTTTTTTCCCAGCCACGATGATGACGATAAGACTAACTGGTCAATCAGCTGGGATAAAAATCATTTCATGAATAATTATTATTTTAACAATGGGAAAAAACGTTGGATTAATAATTGTTAGGATTTATTTCTGGGATTTTATAATGTTTCTTATAAATTTTTATTTATAAACTATAATTTAATTTTAGATATTTATCTTTCAAAGTAATTAAGTGCTTTTTATGACGTTGGCGTTTTCAAACTCTTTAACTTTTAATGGTTAAATACCACTTAAATAGTATGCTTTAAAGGTGGGAATATGCAGTAGCTTTTAATAACTTTTATGGAGAGGTAAATATAAAGTGGAAAATGTTTGGAATTGGAGTTAAATGTGGGTTTTTATTAGATTTGGAAAATGTAGAAGTTTTGATGTTACCTCCTCTGTATTTTGCTTTGAACAATTTTTTTTTCTTTCGTAGAGATCCAGTTTTTTTATCCAGTGTGTACAATCATCATTATTATAATTTTTGATACAGTAGTTCTCTATATGTATGTATGTATGTATATTATTCAGGTATCATCATATATCTGTGCTCATCTATACCTGGTTTACCTATGAAGCGTATGAGCCACCTCTTCGTTGGTTTATGACAATGAACATGTTTGTACATGCCCTAATGTATTCCTACTACGCCCTCAAGGTATGAATCAAGTTTCTGAACTTTTTGGTTTATTAATAAATTTATAACAAATTTCTTTAGCTACACGCTTGTTTGCTACTAGTTTTCATAAAGATAACATATTTTTCTTTATTCCACTTTTTAATTATGCAATGAGGCAATTTTGCGCAGATTTTTTGGGCTATTAATTAACAAGAAAAGGAACACTTTAATGATAATTTCAATCATAGCGACAGGCCATTAATCTTACCATCATCACCTTTATTTTTTGCTCAATACTTGCTGCGTACAGGTTTGACACTAAGACAAAACCTGCAAATTGATAAAGTTGATTTTAATTCCTAGTCTTTTGTTACCGCATATTTGACCTTCAGATAAACGACTTTTTTTAGAGGAAAAAAAACGTTTATGAACAATAACACCACATGAACTTTGAATGAACTTTGTAAAACAATAATCAAGTTTGATGTTATTCAATTTCTTAAAGGTAGTATAGTAGCGCTACTTAAATACAAAAAAAATTACTAGAACTACCGTGATCTAATATTTTTTTCAAAGAAAGTCCAAATAAGTTTAGGTTGATAAATTATTATTTTCTGTCGTGACCAATAAGACCAATTCTCACTTGTTTTACCACGCACATTTGCTTTTTTGGAGTCTCCATGATAAATTATTATTGGCTTTCCACGTAATATTCATCTACTTTAATACAAAGAGTAATTCTAGAAATTACAAACAAGCAGGAAGATTCTGGAAGACACACCTTATATATACATTTTACTAATTAAATTAGCAATGTAATGAGTGGAGTGAGCAACTCAAAAATCCAATATCTTCATATTTTTAGGTAGGTATATATTTGACGTATAACATATTACGTGATGTTTATTAACAAGCTTTCATGCGATTCATCATAATAACTAACCAATTCCTGAAAGCGTAACCTTTTCCAGCAGAAAACTTTAGATCAGTATCACTTCTTTCCAAGAAATAAAGTTTAAAGTTTAAACTCCTTTCTTCTTTGTCGGAGGGGTTCATGTAGTAAAGCATAACCTTTTCCAGCAGAAAACTTTAGATCAGTATCACTTCTTTCCAAGAAATAAAGTTTAAAGTTTAAACTCCTTTCTTCTTTGTCGGAGGGGTTCATGTAGGTATATGATTACTAAACCAAATACTCGTATCATAAAACTGGTGCTAATTACTAAAGGTAGAGAATTTCATTTTTAATATCTGATTTTCTAATATTTTCAATTTCTATTTCATTTGTGTGTAACAGTCTTTGAAGGTTAAGATTCCACGTAACTGGGCGATGATGATAACGTGCCTGCAATTGAGCCAGATGGTTGTTGGAGTCACCATCAACGTGTACTCCATGTACACCAAAGGTCAGTTTAGTTACTATCAATTAACACCATACTTCTAAAATACTGTCCGTATAATAACATCTCCTACTAAAATACTACGTACCTACTTTACGACGAAAAAGCTCATAAAAACACGTGTGTCTGAGGCTGCATGCATACTTTAAAACTGAACATTAAAGCCAGTGAACCAAGTGGAGCGGGAGCACACTGGCTATTTCTACCCAATAACTGAACAAAAGCTAGCCAGACATAAACATCTACATGATATGAGTAATATTATAATAACACATACGCGACTACTGCATTCTTTTTTAAGCATTTTGTTTGCTTATGCCAACAGCAGTAGAAAGAAACAGGTGCTAATTGATCATCTTGAAAGTCTATGAATCTTCTCAAGTCAATAATTTTTACTACTTACTTACTGATGCTGCTGCTGCTGCTACGACAGAGGGTTAAAAAAACGTAAATGATTCCCAACTCTAATCCAAACACCTACACGACGACACAGCCTAAGACTAAACTTAGCAGCAGCTGACCATTGAAAAAAAACGACGAATGACGATGTGTGTCGAAGTTAAAAGATTATGAAACAGTCGTTAGCACTCTTATGCAAGTACAAGGTAAAGAGACGCACATATAAAGGCGCACTGTCGAAAAAAAATTATTATTAAAAAAACGTTCGTAACAAGCGCAACGCATCGGCATGCACTATAACGCTCATCATCATCATCATGAAGATAATGATGTCTAGTCTGGCTTACACTCGAGCTTTTAAAATCATCACGATAACATATAACCACCCTAATCCCATTCAAGATTCAAGTAGCTCCCCTCCCCACACACACAGAGAGCAACAAGCAAACAAAAGTCAGCAGTAGCATCTAGTCTAGTGACACAGAAATGTACTGGTGGATTAAAAATTCTTTACACATCACTGCCATAATGTTTCTTCTTATTGTTATTATCTTTCGAATTATGTAGATCGTTGGACTTGCTCCACCATAAAAACCGCATTTGTTGCAATACGTAATACGTTTTTCAAGTGCGTAACGGACTTTTGTCTTTTTTGAATATATGAATGAATATCATAATAGTAGTAGTAGTAATAATAATAATATCGTGCATCATTATCATCATCATAACTCTCACTCTTTTCTTTGAAAAGAAAAAATATATGTTATGAATGAAAATGAAGAGCGACTCATGAAGATGAAAAAAAGACAAGGCGACTCATGTTAGCACTTTGCAGCAGCAGCAGCACTGACCAAACATACGCCATGCGCCATCTTCATCATCGACAAGAAGAGATAAATATGAGAGATTATATTACTGATTTTAAATACTTTTGTCCGTTACAACATGATGATGATATATCTTGATGAGGGTATTTTTTATAAAGCTAAAATGGAGAATAATGATACATGATTTGATGATATTGAATTTTGCAGCAGCAGTAGCGTATGCATACACCTACATAATATATATGCCTACGCTATATACCCTATTATAAGCTGGCCTGTTATACTGAACTCCAATTAGAGAGATTTCAAAGAGTTTGAAAAACATGCTTTTACCCAAATTAAATACCTTTTGGTTGAGGAGAATATTATTATGTGCCCCTGTTATGTGGTGATGGTGGTGGTTGGTTGTCGTACACTTTGTTGCGGTATTTGGAATTTTTTTGTGAGAGTTAATAATTGCGTTGGCAAATCTTGCATATGAAATTAGATAATGAGCCTTAATAAAAATGTTTATGGTACTTGTTGAAGAACAAAGAAGTATGAGAAAAAAATGCTTCAAAAAGTAGTGTTGTGTAATAAAAGAAAGGCATTTAACGAGACAATGTAAAGTCTACGTTTTTGCCAAAAAAGATTAATGTAAATGACATAAATTCGTAAATGAGTCTGAACTGAATGCGTTATTAATATTATTATGGACAAAAAGACAAGGTCAGTCGACAAGTTACTAGTATACATGCAGTGCTTATATTTTAAAGTGTGTGACAATTGACAATATTAAGATGACGATAACTCTCTGTAATGGAATAAATCTTTTTAAAATATACAAAATATTTTATACCGATTTAATTACTTTTTTTACAGCGGTTCTTGGAAGACCATGTGCCTGTGGATGGGAGAACATTAACTTTGCCTTGTCAATGTATGCTTCCTACTTTCTGCTTTTTGCCAACTTCTTTTACCAAGCGTACTTGTCTAAATCCAAAAAGGCGAAAATGGCTTAAGAAGACAATTACAATTTTTAAACGGAATTTTCTTACAAATTCCTACTTCTACTACTACTGGAGGGTGTGTCGTATTATCACATGTTATATATAATACAGTCTGCTCTGGATGCAGCAGCAGTTTATTATTATTCTTCAGTATCACGAAAGGCCAAGAAAAATAAATTGTATTAGAAAAAATACAATTATTCATCGTTTTCATGTACAATTTTAAAATAAGAGTATTTGATCTTGTACCATTTTTATAATAGTAGTAAGTAATAATAATATGTTATCCTCTGTCTAAATCCTATTCCACTATGTCATAAAAATATCAATAGTAATAATCAAGCCTAAAAAATATTATTATTATTATTATTATTCAAACTGCAATATTATGTATAGATTTTTTTGCTAACCATGTTAAAGTTTAAATAGATTTTTTAGCCAAGTTATAATATGCTAGTATACATTATTATAATAATAATGTGTTGTTTGTAAAGAAAATTGTTGAGTATGCATGACTGTTCAAGTGAGAAAATGCATAGGTGTATATAAATGAGAGAGAAAAAGAATAATAATCTTTTTAAAAAATGTGAAGAATAAAAGAGATCAAAAGCATTTTGTTTCCAAACGGAATAATAAAAATAATAATAATTTGGTAAAGTAGATTATTTTAATGTGGATGAGCCATGCCCATTTTCCTATCATCATCACTATATAACCGTTTCGTTAAAATAATATATAATAATGTGTTGTTTGTAAAGAAAATTGTTGAGTATGCGTGACTGTTCAAGTGAGAAAATGCGTAGGTGTATATAAATGAGAGAGAAAAAGAATAATAATCTTTTTTCAAAATGTGAAGAATAAAAGAGATCAAAAGCATTTGTTTCCAAAACGGAATAATAAAAATAATAATAATTTGGTAAAGTAGATTATTTTAATGTGGATGAGCCATGCCCATTTTCCTATCATCATCACTATATAACCGTTTCGTTAAAATAATATGTTATTATTATTATTATTATTTTGACATGTTGTTGTGTAGAGTATATAGCGTAATTCCAATTGAAAGAATAAGTCTGTTATGCTCATGCTGCTCTGTATTATCTAGTTATTCATTGCCGGCGAAAGAAAATAATTAAATAATGTACTACTGGTGACTGTTGTAGATTGTTACTATTAAATACATTGTTATCCATTTATATAATATATACATATATTATTAATCTAATTAAAAACTTTTAAAATAAAAAAGTGATGATAAGCGGAACTTTTACTTTTGGTTCATCTTATTGTATATGTATTAATATTATTATTATTATTATTATTGTATTGCTAAATATACTATACAGATAGACACTGATTTGTATATATGTATTACGTTTTACCATTCAAAAATCAAGCATGTTTGTTTTGATTTTTAGACTGTTACAAAACTGTATTCAGTATTTTTCTGTGAGGAAGAATAACAAATTTTTTTTCTGAAAACAAAAAAAATAATACATGATGAGTCATCTAATTTTGTTATTTACGCATACTTATATACTTTATTTGCATTCTCACCTAAAAGAGTTATTATACCTTTCACTTTTACCCTACTCACGTGCACCTTACAATAAATCATTGTAACTTGTTTGTTGTCGCTTTTCGGAAATAGGATCAGACAGACATTCATCAATGAGGAAACGACAATGTGGAAAGGATATATAAATAATTGGGTTTCTTCTGTGGTGACGAGTGGTGATCTCTTTTCTGTTCATTGAGTGTTGCCGTAAAATAGATTATTTTTCAGTCTTTCAAGCAAAAATAATGCCTTTTTGTCTTTTTCAATGAATTTTATGGTGCCTTTTGTACCTACATATATATTATTTATACCAAGGTTGTACGGATAACGAATTTCCTGTATACTTTCCAAAAAAATGAACACAAATACATGTAATATGCTGTAGTAGTGGAAGGTATGCGCATATCATTTACCATAAATGGTTTGTTTTGCATAGGCAGCAGCACTGCAGAGAGATGAGAAGCATGTATAATAGTAAGTAATAATAATACTTTATCTAAATATCACTTTCTTTTTGAGTAGGAGGGAAGTAAAGTGATCATCATTTTATAAAGTATATCATTCATTCAGTGTGCGCACTTGTTCTATTTTTACCATTTTAACCCTTTTTTCCTCCATTTTTCCTTGAAGGTTGCATTTGAAGGTGGGTTGGTGAATAAGGATATTTTTCGTGCCTTTCAGAATTTGAGACCACACACCAGTGCCTAGTTTGGGTTTGTTGGAGACGTGAAAATGAAATGGTTAATTTTGCGTAATGGACTTTTTGGTAACTTTATAAGGTCAAAACTCGGTTCGCAGACTTTTAATGACTTTTTGCACTGTGTGGATATGTAATCTTTAATAAAGTACAAAAACCAATAATTAAGTAGGTATAGAAGCTGGAGGGGTGTGCCCCTTTATTACTCAATGTCGTAAATCCCGTTTTACATTCTGCAGAGGACTGAAAGCTAGTCGTTGGACAGATCAATACGAAATCAGTAACATTGGCTATCAATAAAGTTTTACGAAACTTTGTTGTTGTTCCAATCGAGTCCAATTATTTTTATAATTATTATTGGTAATACGAATTAACAGATTGGAGAAAATAAGAAAATGACAAACTTGGAAGGCATGTCCTGCTCGTTGTTGTAGGTATGTAGTAGACCTACCCAGTAATAGTAAGAAGCTGAAAGTCAATCGATAATTCAATTTTGTAAATTATTAAAAGCCACGATATATGTAAACGTATGAATTTGGAGCTCATTTGGTTGTAAATGAAATAGAATCAAGATTTTTGGTTTCTTTTCAACTTGTGTCGTAGCAAACTTTAAACTTTTCGCAACATTGTGTACAGCTTTAAGAAAGTAGTAAAATATAAATTATACGGTACAGTAGAAGTATAATGGACTTTGGTAAATGTCAATAACCGTACTACTGTGTACTATGATGATGATATTCCATGGATGGGAACAAGCTTTATAACCAGATTAAAAATTAAATTTTTGTTGAATTTTTTTTAGAACACACTGTCTGACTATACCTGTTTAAGTAAAGCTGTATTTTCCTTTCATATTTTTGGAATATACAGGCTTACTTGCTGGTTTCTCTACTCGACGATAGCGTCGAGTGCCTAAGTCTCCAGCAAAAGAAAACAAAATTGTTGTGCTGTATTGTTCTAAGGCTTTTTGTCAGTATCACTGAAGAAGAAAATGCTCATGCCAGTCTATATATAATATGACCGATGACGGCATATTACGTATTTCGGAAACGATGCCTCTCTCTCTTTCTATGTATATTCCTTTACCAAATTTGGAAGTAATCGTCTTTGAGTCACGCACTACATTTCAGCTAAAAGCCACTCAGCCTAATACATTTATTGTCTGAATTTATGTATACCTAAGAACGTCGTGCTCATCATGATTTTCTGGCTTTCACAATTTTTTTTCTATGCTAAAAGCATCCTACGATATTTGATATTATATATGTATTAGCAACCGAAACAGCTACTTTTTTTTATACCAAACATCAAAAGGAAGTTATAAATGTACTTCTCTACACAATCTACTCGGCTTTCATCCTTACAAAAGAAATTTCTCCGGCCAAACCGGGCAAAAAAGTAAATTCAAGTTGTAAAGTGCTAATGGACACTTCCTTTCTTTTATCCATTGTATTAGATGTTAAACGCATAGACTGCGTTATTTTTACCCTTTCATAAAAAAATGTTTTCAAAATGATCGCTGCTTTCAATTTTACAAAATACCGTCTTCCATCTGAAAATATCAAAAATATAATTTTTTGCTTATAAAATAATGTCAAGTTTAATGCGTATTGTAATTAACAATTTTCCTTCAAATATTTAACCTCTTCATTTTCTAAATACAGTCTTCCTTCTGAAAATATCAAAAATATAATTTTTTGCTTATAAAATAATGTCAAGTTTAATGCGTATTGTAATTAACAATTTTCCTTCAAATATTTAACCTCTTCATTTTCATGTAGGCTGAATGCAGTGCGCAAATGAAAAAAGATTCAAAGTCCAAAAGTATTCATTTACATTATTTGCTACAAACAGCAAGAAATAAAGATTTACAACAAACACTTCAGCATGTTTTTCTCGTTTTCAACAACTCTTTTTTTTACTTTCATTTACAAAAAATTTATCCATACAATGTATCTTTTAACACGCTTCATTTGAAAGCACTTATTTTTCCTCTAAAATACAAAAGGCTACAATATGGAGAGTCGTCTCCTGTTTGAAACTAAAATTACTGAAAAAAAATATATAGAGGAATTGGAAAATGATATTATGTACTTAGAAATCTGTACGTGATGCGTCGCCTGTCGACAAGAGCGTCATGTCAATAATGTGAGAGACTAGCACTAGACATTTACTAGCCGTCATGCATAGGTTCCCAGACAGAAACTGGGCAAGAAAGGGGGTTTCCGCTTGTGACGAGTATACGAAAAAGATTGAATGCTGGGTAAACTGCTGCTGCTGGAGCTTGTATACCGTCATGTTTTTGGCATTTCTCGGGCATAATGATAAGCAGACGGAAAGCATATAATTTTACTTTCTCCGTCACTACTGCTCACTGCTCATATTACATGTCTACCTATACAAACTATGTGCCTTTATAGCAATGACCTATCCTGTTAACAGAGTAGATAGGGTGTTAACCTTATATATTTTTTTCCTGTATGAATAGAGAAAGCCCCGATTTTCTCGATCCACTTCTCCACCGGATGCATTGTCAGCTGGGTTAGAGATTTTGGGCGTAGTGGGAAGCAGAGCCACGTTTAAAACTCATAGTCTATTTATTTTTTTAGGTCACAAGGTTTTTGAAAAACATTTTCATCGTCTGAAACACTTGCTTTCTTCGTTTCACGCAGTGGATACAGAAACCAGACAAAAATACTGTTTGCAGTTGGCACACATATATATTGGCATTCCTCGCTAGAGCTAATTTTAATAAAGACAAAAAAATGTGAATCTCAACGTAAATCGTACAACAGCTTATAATATAAAAGAAGCCTAGACAGTTTGGTTAAGAGTAGGTGAAATATTTTGTTGCAGTGATTGTGATGTAATGATGATTGGTGTATGAATAATGAGTTTTAAAAAGCAATTTCTGCTAATTTGGATTTGCCTATATTGAAAAAAAAACCTTTTTAAAATGTGATAAATTCATCTTTATCAAATGAAGTTTTATATTTGTTTCAAGTTGCTAGTAAGTTACTACATGCATTTGAAAATGGATACCAGTTAGGTAAGCTCACCTTGATTATATACATTATTGACCGATTAAATAATAATTACATGCAATTTTTAAAAATAAAAATCTTAAAGTGTCATTTTTTCCTTGACTGAATTTAAATAAGCAATTTTTCTTCTCATGTAATAAATTCCATTTGATTTTCCATTTTCAGGAGAAATTATTAGATTAGCAAGGCGTAAGTATGTACGTGCAACACCATAAATATCAAAACATTACCTATTTTATTTATCACTTTCTTATATAAAGACCTGTGCGCTTTTCTTTGCTGCTCTGATACTCGCAAGTTGCAAGTTGACCTAGGGTCTGTCATGTTAATTAAATCAGTAACGTCGTAAATATGTCGTTGCACAAAACGACAACAATTATTATCATCATCACAATCTACACAAGGATTCTTATCATTTCTTTGCACAAAAAGTGAAGGTACATACGTACGCTGTACAATATTTAAAAAATGTAGGCAGAGAAGTAAATGGTGTGAATATTATTATATAAGAAAAAATGGTAAACAAAATGCATATCACAATTTGCTCGACCTTAACCCAACGCAGCAAGCACCGCATGCAATTCACCACCGCTGTACATCGAAAACTCTGTTGGATGCAAGTGAATGAGCAAACAAACAAATTAACATTTTTTAATCAACAATATATCTACACCCCTTGTTACTTATATACGCTAACGCTAACAAACAGACTGACAGCTTTTGTCCTGTGGTCATTTTTCTACGCAAGTGGCACAATAAACTTTGGGCAAAAACCCTAAAAGAGGAACTCGAACTTTTTCCTCGAAAAATAGGCCCACTCATGCTGTACAATATATTACACGTCCAACTCAAGTCATAAACTTGTGTACTATATTATCATAACAATACCATAATACGTAATAATAATAATAACCTATTATTGCGCTATAATAATAAAGTACAAACTGCATCATCATCATCATCATGACAAGTTATCTTCCCATTCACCTAACCTGAAAAAAAGTGGGAAGTAGAAATTGGGAAATAGGTTTCTCGTTAAAAAAATGTACTTGGTATATTTGCCACAGAGAGAAATGACCTTGATACATATTCTAATTAAGTATAATAATCAATTTTATATATACATATCATCACCGGAAATAAGCTTTATGAAAAAATTCCATAGCTCAAGAAAATCAAACAAAAATGCTCCGAATTTTTGGGGCGTGTTCTGCTACAAACAAATCTTTCAAAATTGTTTTTACAAGTTAAACTGTACTCAAATCTTTTACAAGATATTGGCACGTCGTCTTTTCTCCTTCCAGTATTTTTTTACACGAAAAAACTTCCTGCATTTTTCCAGATAGCATCACAAACATTTGTTAGTACAATCTACTACTTCTGCTACTGCTGCTGCTCTAGCTCTACTGCTGCCTGCCATCACCCATTTTCCCACTGTTTTTTAGCCATCACAAAATGATGACTTTTTACACAAGGTATGTAATACCAGCGTCAGTGTTGGTGTTAGTAGTGGTGGTCGTCGTTGTTGTTGCAGCTTAATGTAATTGAAAAAGTTTGGATCGGATCATGTAATTTTTCTTGTTCTCTTCTTCTTGGTATGGTGTGCGTCTTCTTTTTCTTCTTCTTCTGCAAAACAGTATTAATGCCACCACGACGGCGACGACTGCGAAAAAAAATCCTCCACCACTACTCTACCTTGTAATAATTTCCTAAATACCAAAACATACCTTCTTCAATCTATAAAAATGTATCTTTTGTTATGCTATGCTATGCTGCTGCTAGCTTTAGCGGATATTATCTGTCCCCAAAAATATCCTTGTAAGACAAAAAAATACAGCGGAATGAAAGTACCATTAGTTGGTATATAGTCCTGCTGCTGCTGCTGCATAATGTATAAACAAGCACATTACTTTTTGGCGTTTATACGCTTACATTAAAAGATTAGATATGAATTTTGACCTCGTCTTTGGTCCTATTTTTTTCAAAGTAGCTGGGTAGCAGCAGCAGAAGCAGCCCAAGAAAGGTAACAAAGTATACCAACTATTTTTATTACTTTGTAGATGCATTTAGTAGAGCTGCTACTATTACTACTACTACTACTGCTACTACTAACAACTCTCCTCATTCCATCGACTTGACACGGACAAAAATTTGTTGATACTATATTGTTATCGCAGAGAGCTGCCTGCCAGTCGTACCACAAAAAGCTCAAGGTGTGATACAGTGACTAGTCAATAGTAGAAAATAATGTTGTAACATGTGTAACAACAATGAAAATCATGCTGTAACATCTCCTAAAAAAGCCATTTGCTGTATTACCTACTAGAAGACAATCAACTACTACGACAATAATAATATGATGGTTGTTGTAACGGTGACTCAAAATGTCTCAAAAAACCATGTGCTCATAAAATTGACTGATTGCACAATCGCAAACACGACAACAACACCAAGGTGTGCTGTATGTGTGAGTGTGTGGAAAGAAGCACACGCCATCACCATATTAATCCTCTCTCCTATTTCTGAATGGAATGGCTTGTAAGGAGAACTTTTTTTCATACTGCAGATTTTTGTTGTTTGTAAAGCTTTTTAAAAAAAAGGATGATGATGAAGATGTAAGATTAGCGTGTGATGATAATGTCAATGAACACTGTAACAACAAGAAAGGTGTACACTGCTGGTGCTGCTGCTGCTATTACTACTACAGCTTGTTTACATTACCAACACATTTTAAGAATTTGTCGTAGGAAAAAAAAGCTCATCACCGTAATAAAAAGAGGCTGTCAAATTTTAATTGGAATTCCACAACTGAACCGTGTAATTATGTTTAAAACGTATTAGGTTTATACCTACTTTGATGTGTATATATAATGGGAGTAGTGATTAATGTACAGCATTGTACAGACTTTTGTTTTGACAAAACATAGGGAGGGATAATAAGTACCACAGTTTTCTTGCTCTGTAAATAATGGATCAGTAGTAAAAAGGGAAACTGATGGACTGGCCACAGACAACGAAATTATAAACAGATAAACGTTCGAAAAGTTGTGTACGCCCATATTAGTTCGGTCAATGTAAATAGTGACGATTTTGATGATGACAATGAATGAGTCATTCAATGATGACGTTCGTTGTGCTTGCTTAGAAAGAGCACACTACATGAACATACATACATATTGTGTAGGGGATAATATTGTAGGGAAGGTTAAATTAGATATGTAAGTACCTGTATGAAAGGTAATGGTAATGCATTGTCCCGTTTACTAACATGAACCAAGTTTTCATCTTCATTACCGCTTCGAATGATAACAAATGGAATGCCAAATAGAAATATCCTTGTATTTTAAGCTTTTTATTGCTTTTTATCAGTATTTTTTGGTAGTAGTGATGCATCCCTTTCCTTACATTACATAATGGGTATAGATAAGGTAAATGTCATTTGATTATGTTCTATATTTTTAGTTACATACTGACTTACAACACAACATTTTTATGATGCTCATGTAAACCACGACTAATGCATTTTCTCTTCAATTATTTTTTCAGATATACAATTTTTTAAATTCTCCTTAAATTGATTCAATTTAGCTGATAATAAAAAGGTTGTAGGAGTAGTAAAAAGCAAAAAACCACACGCACATAGTAATATTTGAAACCACCATGCCATGTATAGATGTGCTTGAGATCTAGTCTTATATTTAAGTAGGACCACTATATTACCCCTCAGACACATCGGATATGTGTGCAGCAGTCGTAGTAGTAGCAGTAGTAGTAACGAAAGGGATACCACCACCGTTTAAAAAAGTAAACTTACGCGTGCTCTTTTATGCGTGAATTTACTCGTGCACAAGACACATTCAGTGCCGAGAGCTCCAGGTGTTAGTATTTAGCTGCCAAGAGCACCCAGCACTCAGGGATTAATCCGGTAAAAACTAAAACCTTCTTTTTGTATAAAGCATAAGCAGCAGCAGCTTCAGCAGACAAAACTTTTGCGTTTCCGAAAACTTTTTTCGATTTCCTTCTTTTCTTCTCTCCACACCGCCACCGCCGCCGCCACCACTTCTACCGGACATTAACGTTCCGTGTAATAATCATAAAACAGCACAAAAGATAGACAGACGGTTCCAGCAGCAGCAGAATTGATATATATTTAAACAAGCATTGTGTAAAAGATCATTTTTTGCTGTTTTTGTTTCACTACCAATAATACAGTCGACTTTGTGTCCGTTCCTCTCTCCCCATCCAATAAAAACGCAAAGAGTGAATTTGATAATATATTATGGATGTTCTGTGTAATATTGCATGCCGAGCTCTCTCTCTTCTCTCTCTCTCTGTTTCTAAATATCTATCTGTCTAGCTATCATTTCTCCGTATATCATTCATTCACTACCATACACTATTTTTTATAAAGGTTAATTCTTCCTCTATAGCAGATATACAAACCTCTGGAGCCATAACCTACAACCATTTTCATATCGTTCTTAACAATCTTAGCACTCAATCAAGTGAGCAAGATATTATATAGTGTTCGTGCTGAGTTCCAGCAGCAGCAGGAGTAGTAGTGCAAAATTAAGAAGAAGCTGTTTTTTAGACTGCTCTTTTTACTAAAACAGCAGCATGCGAAGGTCTTGTTGCTTGCAAAAAAATTAAGCGTGCTTCAAACTCTAAATACCTAGCCATCCTCGTAATTATCATTGTGTAAAAAGCAGTATTAGTATTTACATGTGCATCTTCCTTCAAAAATGTATGTAGTTATTCTTGTGCAAAGATAAGAAAACGACAACAAAGACGTGTGTGGTGTGTGTGCGTGTACGGTGGAAGTAGAAAACGTGAGAATAAACGCAGATCTTCTTGCGTGCTAGAATATATTTATTTGCGTTATAAGTTTTTAAATGCATTAGTCAGAAAGAAAAGCGCATTAGAAATGGAACAAAAGTTGATTCAGTTGGCTGTTGGAATTTAAACGGCACTTGGCAAAAAAATAGAACGGGAAGGAGGAAGACTGTCCTGACAAAAGTGAAAAGCATACAAAGGCGATTCTTTATACAAATATTACTTTTTACATGGTTCTTGTTTCTTTTTTCTGATGCAAATATAGACTGCCACCAGTGGAAAAGGTGTTTTGTCCAGTGATTTGCAAAAAAAGTTTTTTTTGACATCACTTAAAAAATACTTTTGTTTTCAACACCAGTCATGATGAATATCACGGGGAACAGTGACAATTTTGTCGAGGTATACCCCAACCAAAATCCAGACTATTTGACTGTATATGACTGGGAAAACATTGAGTTGACAACGTTGAGAAAATGGGTTGGCAAGCATTGGAAAATGAGTGTGTACGCTTCGGCTATTTACGTCGTTTTGATTTATTGTGGACAAAGTTGGATGAAGAATAGACCTGCATATGACCTCCGCAAGTTGCTAACTAGCTGGAATATTATCTTGGCCATTTTTTCATTCATCGGCTTTCTCAGAACGGCTCCAGAACTCTTTCATGTGCTCTCACAACCCTACGGATTCTACACATCTGTGTGCACAAGGTAAGAACTGTAAACACAAAAGAAAAAAAAAACATTTCCGTTGCTTGCAAAGTAGTGGTAGAAGTAGTAGCTACACTCCATGTACTGTTCAAAAGGCATAGCCAATAAATAAAGTATAAAAAAGTGTTTGTTGTCTGTCAACGTCTCCTCTAATAATCGTTTCTCCTTTGAACGCATTACCCCATTAACTCAGGTGTCATCATGATATATATCTCTCATTCAATGTTTTGTCACTTGTCATCATTAACTTATGACAGCAACAAACAAACCCGAAAAAAAGCTCAAAGCCTCAAAAAGCTTGACTTGCCACCACCACCAGAGAGAGAGGAAGAGAACAACGACAACAAATGCCCATAAATTCAAGACATGCATTTAATTTGTCAGTGTTTGTTTGTTGTTAGATATTCAACAGTAATAGCTTTGCAACTCTCAAAGGAGTGTTTCCCATTAATTTCATTTTATTTTTGTGAATTTAAAGAGAAGAGAAAGAGGGAAACAGACAGAGAGCAAGCGTTACAGTTACCCTGTTTATAAATTGCCGGTAGTAGAGAAAAAAAATAATGCGTACCTACTTGTTCTTCTTCTCGTGAATATTTTAGACGCGGACACAATGCAGCCACCGCCTGTTGGGGCTTCCTCATGACCATGTCCAAATCAGTAGAGCTTGGAGACACTGTGTTCATCGTGNCGCCTGTTGGGGCTTCCTCATGACCATGTCCAAATCAGTAGAGCTTGGAGACACTGTGTTCATCGTGTTGAGAAAACAACCACTCCGATTTCTTCACTGGTAAGCAGCATTACATCAAAATGCACAGTTTTTCTTCTACAATAATTTTATTACTAGCGACTACTTACAACAACGAACAAGGCACATTCATATTTTTTGTGGTCATCATTATTATCAACTAAAACTAACTCTGGGTCTCAACGACACACGCGCGTTTTTGTACAAAGTAGTCGACAAAACACACTACAACCATCTTGAAAAAATAAATAAAAAAACGCTGAACAATTACTACTGAAATTGAAAGTGTGTTGATTCATCAAGCGAGTTGACTCATGATGGTACAATATGTCTTGTGAATCTTTCCTCACTTTTAATATAAACACACACATTATATTACATTATTACATATTAGAGCCAAAAATATATCCAGCCATGCAGCTGCTAACCTTGTCTCTTTGTACCACCGACTAATGATATGAGTTGGCATACTTTTGAATATTTATGAAGCTTCCACTTTTTCTCCTAACATGTTTCAATATTATGTTTGTCTTTGCTTCTCCACCACCACCACCACCACCAACATGAATATTTTGTGGAACAGTGGCAGACTATAATACAATATTACATCGCGATTAAAGATTACACCTACCTTTTTTTCAATGCGTTGCATAGTATAATACTGTATATATATATACATTAAAAAGAGAAAATGTAAACGATGATAGTCACGGCTCGTGCACCAAAAAAACGAGGGCGTATATTGCTTTATATTTTTATTATTATTATATGCTTTCTGTGCGTGGAATAATATATATATGCCTATGTGCTTGTGGAACATGGAAAGTAACATGTGACTTCCCTTCTTCTCTTCTCGTACAATTTATATTCTTTACTCACTTTACTAGTTCATAATAATAAAAATGAATGAAAAGAGGAAGACGGTAAAGGGATGTGCCATGGATGGTGCATTTATCTACATTATGTAAGGGATTTTTTTTTACAGTAAACGTGTATTGGAAAGTTTCAAAGTATTAATTTTCGTCATGCAAGTAAGCAGCGGTGGTAGTGGTGTGGTAGTATTAGCTTCAACAAAAAGTGTTTTTCTTGTCCCACCAACAACAACTAAAAAAAGAGCTGCTGACTTAAATGTTGCATGCACACCCAAGTTTTATTCCTTTTCCTTGTGCTTGTTCTCATCCACATCATCATTAACATTTTTGGTTGTCTTGTAATAATATTATTCGTCTCATTATAAATGTCAACAGTTGCACTGCAGCAGCAGCAGTAGCAGCAGTGGTGGCAATTTGACGAAACAGTTTTGGAAAAGAATGTGAAAATCTAAAGTTGCGAATAATTATAGATAAGAATACACACAGGTGATGTCCATGTATATATATAGGCATATTGTTAAATGACTCACTTCATTAAAATGTTCGAGAAGCCCCTGTTGATAAAGAGATACACAACGACAACATGGTAACACCGTTACCCATGTGGTATATTATTCATTACATATTATATAGATGGACGCGAAAATACATTTGCATCTATCCTTCCCCTAATATTCCTTATTTGCTATAAAAAAGCATATAAATCGACTCAACTTCCGCTACCTATTTCTTCTATATCCTTCCAAGCACGACACTGATGATCAAGGTATACACGGTAGCGGACCCTGTGTGTACGTACACCCAGGCAAAATAATAAAAGAGCAACCAGCTGCCGTACAATATTTGGAAGAAGGGACATTTATATTGAAAGTAACGTTTGTGATATGAAAGGGTGTAATATTTAATAGCAAGTATGGCATATCATGTCATAATATACAGAATGCTGTATATAGGTAATTGCATGTTTGTGGTGTAGAACGGGACCACGAAGAAGGTGCGGTGGTAAATAAACTTACCTGCACTGCACTCACTTCCCGTCCCGTGTCGGTTTTTTAACAAGACCAACCAACATGCAACTTGTTAAAAACCACCAACACGGATTTTCTTATGTAAAAAAATAAAATGCTTGGATTTCTTGCTTTAATTTATTTATATAATATATTCTTCTAAACTCTTACAAATCCTCTTGCATGTACACTGTTTGGAATGAATATTTTAAATTGAGAAAAAGTATCAATAATAATATTAAAGATTCATTGCGTAAAATGATAGTGGGACGCATGATATATGAAAGGAACCATATCGTACGAATTACGAATTGTCTGATAAATGCACACATGTTACATAAACTGCTACTGTATAACTTGAACATGACAACAGTTAGTTACGTTAGTTTTTGGTGTCACAATATTAAAATGTTAGCAAGCAACATAACATGGCTATACAAGACTTGTACTCTTTTTAGAGGATGGCTACGTCTGGAAGAAACTGTTGTCTGATGTCAAGTCATTGAGCCCAAATTAAGAATATGTGGTAATATATGAATAAAAGAA
>JAHZMT010000748.1:0-11498 GCA_027743785.1 Sinhomidia bicolor | reverse complement strand
CCAAGTCAAGGTACCTGTCCTTGTGTCTGTGCAAGTCTTCATTTCATCAAAAAGCATACTTCTGTAGCTGCGTGTTCAGCAATGTATATACACTCTCAGGTGATGTAGGTATACGCAAATGCTTTTACGGGCAGAACTAAAAAAACTGTGCTGGGTTTTTTTTTTACTTTTTAACTACACCAATTTAATATACTGTTTTAGAAGTTAAGCATTGAAAAAACCCTTTGAGGACGTTATAACACACGTTGTTCTTTTTTTTGCGTTTATGTGAGCACACCATAATTTAGATACTGTATATATACCTTGTTCAAAAAGCATTTACACGTGATTCCAACAGTTTCTGAGAAAGCCAAAAAAAGAAAAAAACAACTTTGAAGTTGAGTTCTGATAACTACCAACAAAGCCGTGTGCATGTATATATGTATTGTATTGAATTGCATTACAAAAAAAAGAACTCACCTAATCATTCTCACAGCAGCAGAAGCACACAGCTACTACTTATGTTTTTTTTCTGTCAGGTACATCCAATAATACCTCTAAAAAACCTTTGCCAACAGAAATAATATTTTTAGTAACCCACCCCGCCACCACACACAAATCATCATGTGCACTTTGAATGATCACAAGGCAAAGAATGGCGAAAGCTTAGCAGAGTGCGTCTAGACAGACTCTTGCAGATGTATCCTGTGTGTGCATGCTCCGTCTACGTGCTGATCAGATGCACTTGTGGGTATAATAATGTAATAATAATAATAAGAAAATCAACTACCTACCACTAGTACAAATCTATATATTTATATCTATATCGCATTTTCTTCTTGTTCAACTCTTCTTCTGTGCTGCTGCTGGACCAGACCTATTTATTTTATAATAATGCTGGATCCCTTCAGAAACTCTCCTTTTCCCCAAAAGAAAGTCCCACCAGTGGGCTTCCTCTACATTACCTTTCTCTTGTGAAATGTGAAAGCACATATATGATACAAGAGTGTATGGCATGTATGGTGTTTTATTGCAGGAGAAATCATTTTATGCGGTTTCATCTCCCTCTTCGCCTCTTATTACTACACTGTCTGACTTTTGCTGCTGCTGCTGATACTGTGAGAAATTAGAGTGTACCTAGCTAGCTTGCACGTGTATTTTCCAAGTTGTTTGCCTTTTCTAAAGAAGTCAAGTACATTTTACAAGCTGTTGTGTGTGTGGTAGATTTGGCTATATTTAGTTGATAATAATGTCGTTGCCCCAATAATATATTCTTTACAAGGCTAGTAAGTAAAATTAATTCATGGGTATGGCCATGCAAGTATGTGTGCCAGCCATTCAGCCAGCCAGCCAGCCAACCCCACACTTCACTGATTTCAGACTAACAACAAGAGCCTCAACAAAAGGCAGAGATAGGATAAAAACAAGTGCTCCTTTACTGGGAGCACACAACATATAAATAATTTTCACGCTTTCCACTCATATGTAAATAAAATGTGAAGGCACACACGTCTTCTTCTTCTTCTGACTGTGATAAACTGCATTGGGATTGGAAAGCAGAAGCGTATAGTAGGTAGTGTTCAGCACGCCTATTCGTCTATTATTGCTGCTGTGTCTATTCACAAAAAAAATAATCATACATTCGCTGTATTTGCTACCACCACCACCACCGTCGTTCATCATGTTTTGTTGGGATACCAATAATAATAATAATAATAGTCTTAACCAATGCTATATTCGTATATTCTACAAATTGCTATTATTATTATTATTATTAAAATAATATTCATCTCGCAATCCGCTGATCAAACAAAGCCTGTTTGTTCTTGCCATTTTCATATTTTTAGTGCTGGCGCCACCACACATCTTGGATTTTCTCCGCTACTAACCATAAAAACGAAAATCTCTCTTTACAGCAGCAGCAGCAGCACTACCATCGCGTATTAGTACATAAAATGATATTCTGAAACTAAATGTGAGAAGTGCGATGAACAGAATTTTTTTTCCTTTTTTTCAGATTATTCCTATTTTTCTCTTCTTTCTTTTTTTGGGATTCTTTCACAGAATTTATCCACCGCGAACCATGTAGCAGTAAACATGTGTGGTAATGTGAAAGCAAAAAAGAAAGCGAAAATAAGTTTCATGACAAGCGAGTTGGTTGTGGTGGTAGTGGAAACCAAGGAGCTGTGAGTAAGGCGGTGTGGCAGGCATGAGGCGAAATGGCAGTAAATATAAAGTGGTAGCATTATTGTCAGCTCAATGTAATTTAAATGATGTACAAAGGGTAATACATGAGGATTAAAAACATTGGTGGTGGGATTAACTCTTCCTTCCTTTTTTCTTCCGTTCACCACCATAACTACTGTTCCGCCGCCACCACCACCACCACCATCACAAATAAAATGTAACAAAAAAATATATACGTTTGTATATAAACGTGGTTGCATACTAAACATATTATTATGTAAGTAGTACACTACTTAGCCTAGCATCGTCATCATGTACACAACCCTGAAAATAGAGAAAATAAACGGTTTGCAATCCTAAAGGCATGATCGTGATGTTCATGTTTTCCCATTCACCATTCTGCTGGTGGTGGTGGTGGTGGCGGCGGCAATGGCAGAGTATTTTTATGTTGACTTGGAGTGCACAGACAGCGATATATTACCATCACTTGTGCGTTAAGTTCAGCCCGTTACTGGAAGCTAGTGAAAGCATTAGGGAGACTTTTAGTTTTTTTTTACGACAACTACTATAAATACTATTACTGCTACTACTACTACTACTACAAGTTTGAAGCAGTATTTTTTCTTTTTTTTTGGTAATAGTAAAAGTACCACTATTATTATGGTATTCACAGTAGTCAGTGATAGTGATGTAATGTAATGGATTATTATCCAACATAATAATACGTTTTGTTTGTGAAAATGTTGCACTAGTGTGTCCTTGAAGTTGTCTCTGAAAAAGGCACACACACACACACTTATCTCTTGTTCTTCTTCTTATTTTCCCTCTGGTTGTAGGATAAACGAATAAACCAAAAGAGAAAAGATCTTTTTGTGAAAGCGACTATGACTATTGCCATGCTGGTTTGGTTGAAAAACTGGCCTTGCAATATTATTACGTGTCTACTACTACAAAAACATTATATCTTTNTTCTTCTTCTTATTTTCCCTCTGGTTGTAGGATAAACGAATAAACCAAAAGAGAAAAGATCTTTTTGTGAAAGCGACTATGACTATTGCCATGCTGGTTTGGTTGAAAAACTGGCCTTGCAATATTATTACGTGTCTACTACTACAAAAACATTATATCTTTATGTTGCACATATCGGCTTACTACTACTACATATAACATGACATCATTGCCAGAACCATTGGCATCATCATCATCATCAACAACAAACACAGCGATAACTTGCTTAGACCCCGTCATTCGCATCTTATTTTTTAATTTTCCTTAGTGCACTGCAAAGGCACACGACAAAAAGGAAAGGAAGAAAAAGCAAAAAAATATATATATAATTCAACAGTGACACGTTACACGATGACAATAATGAAATGAGCGCAGAGTCGTCGAGTGTGCGGGTATCATATGTCAAGAGAGAGAGAGAAAAGGAAGAAGAAGAAGAGAAGCGGAGAGTGTTGTTGTTGCCACTAGACTCTACGCTCATATTGGATTTCTTTCTACAAACTTGTTTTATTTACTTTTCGTCTTGGTGGCGGTGGACAAAATCTTTTGTGCTTTTTTTCCCCGTATACACTACACTATACTAGTAAGATTTCAAACAGAAAGACACAACAGCAGTCTGGTTATGGCCGTTTTTCCCAAATGAAGTGCCTTAATACGATGCGTGCATATTTTCCACAAGATAAAGCAGCACTATTTGACTCGACTTGAGTTTCTTTATTTTCTTGTTGGTAAAAAAAGGAGGAGACGTATAATATTGTACTTTGACGAGATAAATTGTGGTAGCAACAACAGAAAAC
Organism: Sinhomidia bicolor; assembly: GCA_027743785.1. Classification (NCBI taxonomy): domain Eukaryota; kingdom Metazoa; phylum Arthropoda; class Collembola; order Entomobryomorpha; family Entomobryidae; genus Sinhomidia; species Sinhomidia bicolor. Next base: position 7,530 of record JAHZMT010000748.1, on the reverse strand, counting down.
AGCAGTCATTATTGCATAAAAACCGTGTGTATATAGTCTGCTGCTGCTGCTGCTGCTGGAGATGAGAGGACAAGCTGCTACTGCCAGGATGATAATGATGGTATGTTTGCAGCACATTGCCATTGTTATCTGTGTGACGTGCCATGATGATGATGATACTTACTTTCTTATTGGCCATATTGAATGAATGTTGGTGGTGGTGGTGGTGTGTGCTCCTTGGAGAAATTGTCTGCAGCTTCTGTGTCTGCTAATAGTACAAACAAGGAAACATGTGAAATGATGTGTGCTCTTTTCTGTTGACGCTTTTTATTTGATGGGTTTTTACTTTCATTTTCACTGGGGTCGTCAATGCAACGTCCACTTTGGATGTGTATTATAGTATGGAGCAGGAGTGTCAAGAGGAGGTACTCTCAACAGTACTGTCATGTTACTATTAATTTGCTGTTTCGTTTGTATGATCTTTCTGTCATCTTGTTGTCATGTACTGAGCTATTGCAGGATACGGCAATATGTATATGTACATATATATACGCAAGAGAAAAAATGCGTAGTCGTTTTTCCTGTGACGTTATGGTTTCCGGATGGAAATTAATGCTTTCTTTTTTTGTTGATTTCATTTATTTTCTTTATTATTTCCGGAGAAGAAAAAAACATACATAGTAGATATATGCCAGAACCGTGTATTCAGTAATAATAATAATGATTGCTGTTGTGTAACATTTGTTGCTGTACTTACTATATTGGTACATTTTGCTAATATTATTACCCAGTGTAATAGTAGTAGTAGTTTACTCATCAATATGTGTATGTGTACATGTTGTTATTGCTGTTATTACGATTATTGCTTTTTACATTTTTGGTGTACTCCTTTATAAGTATACATACATATATACACCATTCAGAGACCGATACGCGTTCCATTATTATTATTATTATTATTTTGTGGGCAGCACAGTTGAATGATCATACGAAACAGTTATTAGAATCATTGCTTGTCACAAGAGCACGGTTTATGATTTCCTTCCGAATTCGTTTATACGTTATGATATTGTAGCGAAATTACGATGTTTTTTCTGTCTTCACTGTTTTCCTCTCCACTCTCACCACCACCACCACCCTCTCTCTTAACGTTGCTTGGGTAAAACACGCACCGTCACGCAATCCCATAAATAAATACATCAGCAAACTAACAAACAATATATATATTGGCCAAACGAAAAAAGAGAGTGGCTGTTATGATGATATGATGATGTATGTAGTTTTGAGCAACATTCCAAATTATATGAATGATGTTGCAGCATGGACACAAATATATTATCGCACCATGTTGTCTTTATATTTATATATATTCTTGTGATGATGATAACGACGAAAGCATACGGGAGCTTGATACAAATTGCAGAAGAAGCAAGCAAGCAAGCAAAGCAAACAAAAAAATTGAGTAGGGGAGAGTGAGTGAGAGCGAAACGGAGCTGGAGCTGAAGTCCTCAACGTGTGGCCAAGTTTCTTGTTGCCAGAGAGAGAAAGCTTGTTTGAAGCAGCTCTCACTACATACTACTATCATAGCCTCCACTTTCTACTTGAGTTCTCACTCACTGATACAATTTGATCAAGGAACAACAGCATCGAGCAAAGTGCGTGTATACACTTATCAGCATATAAGTTTATATTGTATATTCTACACATATATTAAATGTACTGTTGAATTGCCATTTTTTCCCTTGTTTAAGCTAGTGTACTAACTATTTGCTATTATACTCAGTCATACGTGTAGAAAATGTATTTGCGTTGGGTGCGTGTGCGTGTTGCTTGCGTAGCCCACACGCTTATTATAACACCACCACCACCACCGTTTTCTGTTTGTTTGGCTGCTGCTGTAAAAAGAAAATACGCACACACACTCACATCAACGTTATCTCTTCTTTCTTGTTCGCTCGTCAGATATTCCATTACCACTTCAACGACCATGCATGCTGCCCACTTTTGCCATCATCATCACTTTCGTCAGATTCTCTATTTTTTTTTCTTCTACCTTTCTTCTTCTTCTTCTTCTTCGTCTCTTGGCAGCTAGTTTCTTTCTCATCTTCAGTTTCTCCACTTGGGTTCATATCTGTAGTAGAGTAACGCATTGCATCATCACTTTTTTTCTTCGCCAGAGAGAGAAAGAGAGAGAGAAGAAATAAGTCAGCGTATGATAATGCAACTTACATTCTTTACCCTGAACCACACACACATGCCATATAATAGTAATAATAATAATATATCCTATCAAAATAGCCTAGACCATTGTTACATGTCAATGCAGTATGTATTGCTTGGTTTTACCACAAAAAAGGCATTACCACAAAAAAAGGACGTTACTTTTTCTTTCCATCTTTCTCTTCTCTTTCCCTTTTCTCGACCACCATCACCCATAACAATGCAACCAAAAAGAAAAAATATACAATATTCAATGGTATCAGCAACGGCACACGTGTAAATCCACGCACAAAGAATAGGGGTCTTTGCCGGAGCTTTCTTGGGGTTCCCATAATAATAAAAACACATTTTCCTCCTTTACACACACACACACAATAGCATGTGTAGCGGTAGTTGTGAAACCAATGTCACATTTTTTCAGAAGAGAAAGCGAAAAAAATTCAAGAGTGAAATTTTCTTTTCTTTTTTTGCCTTTTTTTTGAAAAAAAAATCTCTGTCTAGATTCTCAAAAAAAAGTCTCAGGACGAAGGGAAAGCCTATATATAATATATTATGCTATTGCCCTGTGTACTTTGAGTGAGCGGGGGAAAACGCTACTAAATCAGTGTTATGTAAGGTAAAGAATGACTTGAAGTATGCAGGTTGAAGCGGCATCCGCAAATCGATGAGGTCCTTCTCTCTCTCTCTCTCTTTCTTTCCTTCTATATATCTCCAACTTACATAAACGAGGAAAAAAGTTGCTTTTTTTACTACTACTCTTCAGCCATTTCCTTTACACAAGTGTAGAGGAAGCGAACGGAAGGAATATATGAATAAAAAGAATACATATTCGGAATACTATTTCCTTAGTTCAAAAAAGTAAAAAGAGAGAAAAGGAAAGGATAGCAGTAGCAGAGAAACTTTTCTACGTTCTTGTTAGTAGAAAAAAGAAAGAAAAAAGTAAAAAGGGTTTACAAACTGCTGCTTTGAGTGAATGGATGACGACGACGATGACGACGATGATGATAGCAATATGACTTGGTATGGTGATATTTTTGTTTCTAAACACCAACGCATGCATACATATTTTTTTGGCTGGGATATATGGCATGTAAGAAATGTATGTAAGTACAGCAGACATTATGATTATCATTATGCAATCTTATGCGAATGTATATTTTTTGGAAATAATAAAATGTGCTTACAGTCCTACAACAACAGCAGCAAGCAGTAAAATAATAGGATATAGTGCAAGTCTCTCTCTCTCTCTCTCTCTCTCTAAGCTGCTGCTGGTGTAAAAACCTGGCTCAAAAGAATTTTGATATTTTTTTCCAAGTTTTGAATTCGTTATACATTGTTTGCTCAACCGAAAGAAATAGGAGATGAGAAAAAAACTCTTTTAGTCTTCTATTCGTACTTTTACTCTTTCTCTCTCTCTCTCTCTCTTTCCCTTTCTTTTTTCTTACCTATTATTTTTGCCTTTGTTCTAGTTTGTTCTCTTTTTTTTAAAAAAAAGAGAAAAAGAAAAAGAGAAAACTTTTGTTTCCTTTTCTCATAGAATATTTTTTTCTTCTTTGAACAAACTTGGTTTTTTGTACTTTTCTTCTCTCTTTGCACAGAACAGAATAACTTGATGGTGGTGATGATAGCATAACATATGACGGTATGGTAGGCTGTATACTAATAGGTAGTGCAATAGAATATTTTCTGCAGTTTACTTTTGGCTTTTCTTTCCATCTTGTTGTATTTCTTTTTCTTTTTTTTGAATAATGTTGGCAAATATATTTATATATTTAGAAAATGCCTTCCTGCTATTATTATTATGGAATTGGCTTGCAAAACGATTAGGAAATGTTTGAAAAGTTGAAATGATATTAGAATAAAAATTAGATTTTTTTTCTTCAGATTATCCGGATTATTACTATTTTTGTAGGGATATTAGTATAAGGAATGAGATGGAAAATAAAAGTTGCAAAATGTTCATGGATTTTTGTAGACGTATGGAAAACGGAATGGCAAACAACAGAAGGTTAGGATTAGGAGTTTTTTTCTCTCTCTCTCTCTCTCTTGTGCTTTCTAAATCATTCTCTAGAAGACTAAAGGAATGCAGAAAATGAGGCTACACACTGCTACCAAATATTAGAGTCTGCTCCCCTCCCCGTACAAATTGCATTTGGAAGGCACACGCGTTAGCAGGAAAGCAGCTTATTTGATAAATAGATCCAAGGTGAAAATGCATTATTTCAGGTTATTCGTCTTCCCGTCCTCGAGCAATTTCTCTTTTACACAGATAACTATACTGCATCGGAAGATTCAGTGGAGCATGATGCAATGATGACGACGAAGATGATGATGTAAATAGGGAAAAGTGTTTAATTTCCTTGAGCAGAATTCCATTCACATTTTAATAATTGACTATTACGTTATTATTATTATTATTATTGCTTGTTTGAATGTGAGCTCTTTGCGCATGCAATGCAGCAAAATGCCCAAAAGTATATATAATTTGTCTTTAGTGTCTTTTGTACCATCACCACTTTCTTTTCCTTTTAGGCTTGACTATGCATAAAAATACAAATGACTTGTACAATCCTCGTAGTAGTGATGGTCCATTATACATGCACAAGACTACCGTCATAAATATGCAGTTTTTTTTTGTTTTTTATAACTGTAAGGCTATATTTTATCATCATCAGCAGCATCAGCATGACCATCATCAGCATCCTTCTTTTTTTGAATCGTTATGTGTGTGTTGGGTTACGGTACAACAGTTCCTGAGAGGCTTTTGCAAGGGAAGAAAAAAAGGCTCGAGAAAAAAGGAGAAGGAGAAGGAAACGGAAATAAAGAAAAGCAGGGAAAGCACCGTCGTCGTCGTCGTCTCTTTTTGTGGTCGTTGTTGAACAGAACAAGAAGACGAGATGAGAGCCGACTTTGCTTGATAGTTTGAGGTTATGACCGTATAATATGAGGAAATAAAAGGGACAGAAATATGATAGAAGATCTGAAAATATCTTCTAGGAGGAAGTCATGAAAAAAAAGTTCTCATGCGTGTGTGTGGGAGAGAAGAAGAATACTAACATGTATATTGACTACTTTTGTAAAAAAAACGGAGTATAGTATATGCACTCGTAAAAAATTTCTTGTACTTATAGCTTACCATATAGCAATATATAGTGATGGCATCACCACCATTGGTTCCTTCATCTGTATAGCTGTGGAGCCATCATCAACATCTGTAGTGTTATTGTCAGTAGGGTAGAGCATTTGTGTTGGATAAAAACATGCAGTTTTATAGGTAAACTATATACCCACACACAGTGTATATAATGTCGTTTCTTGATGTTTTGTAGTAAATGTTGCACGTTGAATATCCAAAAGGATATGGTGGCGGCGAATGTCCGTTGTTGTTTGACGAACGAGTCCACTATATACTTGTATATAAGGAAAATGATAAAAGGACATTTTTAATACCCTTCCTCTGCCCGTTTTTTTTCTTCTTCGACGATGATGTTTCGTCTTTATTTTTTTGCATTGCTAGCAGCAACAGCAGCAGCAAATGGGAAATTATTATTACCCATCCATCCAGAAAGCAACAAAATCCAAAGTGGTTCATATCGTGTATTACTTAAACGTAGTCGGAGAGAGAGAGAGAATAAGAGAGTCTTAAAGTAATGTATATCCACTTTGTACGTACATTTAAAATAATAAATAAATAGAAAGAGACACACGGACTCTTGTATAAATATACATATTTGTATACCTATACATTTGAACGTATGGAGCCGTCGTCTTGAAAAGACAGTAAAGCTGCTACTGACAGAACAAGAGACGGAGAAAAAAAACCGCTGAAAGGAAGAAAAAAAGGGAATAATAAGACGAAGACTAGTAATGGTAATAAGGACAATGCCCACGGATGAATGACTCTGTACTCTTGTTACGCGAGTGTTTATATGGATTACGTACATACAATAAAAGTTTGTGTCGATATAAATATTATTATACATTTTTTTTTGAACTGGCAAAAAAAATGAGAGGAAATCATAAGCTGAACTAACGGGATGAAATGGGTGAGTTGGCATTTTGTTGTTGGAGAAAAAAAAGAGAAAAGAAAATTGCATCACTCTGTTTTTCGGTTTTTACGCTTTGTTCATTTTTGGTAGAAGGTGTTGGCCGAATATATGGAGCAAAGTCCATATTAGATATTTCTCTACTTGCGAAAAAAAGCAATAATATGTAGTCAAACTTGAATGAAATGATACTTACTGACCATATAACAGCTACATATATTGATTCATTCTCTAGTTATTATTATTATTTTGGCTACCAAATAATAATAATAATTACTACTACTACTACAGCTACTACGCTGTTGGCGAGTTGTTGAAGTTGAACATATGCCGCGTTTTTTTGTGGAATCATTTTTTTTTACATGTGCATATTTTTATGATATTTTCTAAAGAATATCTTCAAGTGCCAATATTTGCGCTGAATAATTGCCTCTTTCCAAAAACAACACACTTTTAAATGTGTTTTCTAAGAGAGCATTTAAATAGTTAAATAAAAGTTAATGGTTGGCTCCTCATCCTCTCTCTCTCTCTACTTCTGCAGAGATATGTTGCCGTAAAAAAGTAGGCAGAGACGCTAGCGAAGCATATCTTCAAAACTTGTCATGATCTCAGCGCTTTTTAATGGGCACTTGACGTTGTTGTTGACAGTCAGCCATATGAATACTCTGCTGAAAAAAGGAAAGGATTGTCTATATACATTACACCATGCTTTTATGGGTATATCTGTTTTTTTAAAAGAAATATTTATATTGGTGTATAATGCACAATTTTATATTTTTATGCATGCAAAAGTGCCATGTACACAAAAAATATCTTGCAAAAATTAATCCCTAAAATATTATGACAGTATGGTATAAGTGGCATATACAGCTGGCCATATACAGTAAGTAAGTACATAAGTATCTAAAGACCAAAATCAGCAAAAAGTTATGAGAAAATTAGAATGTTATTTTTTCGCAAAGAAGAAGAAAAAAAACAGCAAACCAACAACTTTAGCATACTAACGAAAATGGAAAATGAGAACGGAATAAAAAAAAATTTGTATGGAATTTTGCTCTTAAAAATTATTACAAAACTGAAAACAGCACACAGAAGAGTTTTTTTTGTAGTCACATTTTGTTAGTTAACACTTGAGAGTCTAGTAAAATAAAAATAAAAAGTATGCAAAAAAGTCTCCAAAAGTTCACTAGTCTTTTCCTGAAAGTGCTGCTGTTGCTGGATTACTTTTTAAAACATGTAGGGATGGAGCAGCAACAGACAGCATGCATGCATGCAATGCATGGTT
>JAHZMT010000747.1:0-13041 GCA_027743785.1 Sinhomidia bicolor | reverse complement strand
TAACTCTCTCAGCGCTTGATTTGTATCCTGCAATTTCTTCCTTTGAAGGCAGTTGTTGTGAGCCTTTGTTGCTGCTATCTGAAAAACAAAACACGAAATGAAATTATACCCCACAACAACAGTTCTTTATATCCTACGTTAATACTAGTGTACTTTTAGAGTAGACGAAAAAAGCAAATTGGGTTTTAAACTTTTGTTTATATGTACATACCTGGTTGAGTTAATTCTCTCCACTTTTGCCTTGATTCTAAAAATTCCTGCTGTCTAGCACTAGACGAGTCTGACAAAAAAATAAAAAAAGAGAAAGTAAAGCAGTTGCTACGATATTAGAGATCATTTTATACAACAAATTGACAAGTTATTAGCGTCAGTTGTTTGCAAATTTAGATACTATGAATATTTTTTTGCGATTACTTGGAAATGTAGAAAAATAGCAAACGTCTGAAAGTGGGCTCAAGCCATGCTTGTTTCTGGCTTTGATAGCTGCCTCATAAATTGTAGACGGTTGAAGGCCACGGAGCGTGAAGAGTTTTGTGTGGAGAAAGGATGCAGTAGCTTGATCGGCAGGAATTATCAGTTCCGCCCAAGGTGGTGTTCTATCCTCGGTGAAGTCAGTTATCTCGTTGCGTACGTCTGGTCGGTAAATAAGACGGTAGTCAATTAGAGAGCTTTTGCATTCCACCTTCCAGAACANGCAGGAATTATCAGTTCCGCCCAAGGTGGTGTTCTATCCTCGGTGAAGTCAGTTATCTCGTTGCGTACGTCTGGTCGGTAAATAAGACGGTAGTCAATTAGAGAGCTTTTGCATTCCACCTTCCAGAACAATGTCACTGAAATCTCTTTTTCGATCACGGTGTCTTCTGTTGTCTGGTTCAAGGTTCCTTTCACGAGAATTTGGGTCTCCCAGCTATTTATTACTGGAGGATTGGGTACGCCTGCAATCAAAAAAAAATATATGCATATACTTGCTTTCTTTTTAATCTAAATCCTAAAAATGAAACAGTTGTTCTTTACCAGTGAACTCAATGTGCCTTATATCGTAACCTCGACTGTTATTCGCTTCACATGTGTACGTTTTGAAGTCGTGCTTTCTAACGGGATTAAAAATTAAGCTGTTCTCGTTCATATTTGATATTTCTGTGTAAACCCTGTCGGATGTTTCAACCACCTCTTGTCCCACACGCCATTTAACCTAGAAAGAAAGCACATGCGCTCACTGATTAAAAATTAAGCTGTTCTCGTTCATATTTGATATTTCTGTGTAAACCCTGTCGGATGTTTCAACCACCTCTTGTCCCACACGCCATTTAACCTAGAAAAAATGCACATGCGCTCACTTATCGTAACAAGTTATAATATTGTTTACTTTCATGTTAAAATCATGCTTTCATATATTTTTTGAAAAAAAAAGAGACCGTAATGAACGTTTTATTTTTTAGCGTATTTTTGTCATACTTCTGCTGGTGGATCCGAATGAACAATGCAAATCAACTCAGCCTTAAAATCAACGCCACCATGAACTCGCCTTTTTGGAATTTCAATTTCAGGAGTATCTTAATTTGTAAAGAAATATAAATTATTTAAACATTATTCCAGTCACGTTTGCGATTTCGTGATTGCAGCACGATTATTGGCTTGCTCGCTTTTTTACACCGCCACCACCACCACCATCGAAAGCAAACAATCTTTGGCTGCGCTAAATATATATGTACTGTATGTGCTCCCAACAAATTAGTGAGCAAGCAAGTCATTTTGACGTTCAACTCACATAGAACACGAACGTACACTGCTCCGACTGCCGGTCTCCCAACTCCATTGTCTGCTTCATCAAACATACAAGCCGGCATGTCTGCCTGTAACCTTCTCGAGTGTTATATTTTCCAGATGAAGCATACTTTTGGGGATAGGAATTGGACTTCGAACGTCCTGGTAATAAGACGAAAAAAACCATTATCATACATCAAGGTTGGAGAAATGTAACGGGAAAACTTTCCTGTTTTAATAATATACTTTCTTTTATAATAATAATATCGTCGTATCATGCAACTGAATACTGAGAGGGCTTTTGGTGAAAGTAACACCTTTCCTCCTTTTCCCTTAATAAACTTACTCTCATGGACCATGTAATCCTCGGCAACGGGTTCCCGTGTGGAATGCATCCAATTTCAACATTGTCCCCCTCCATTACTACCACATGCGAAGCTGTGATGAGACTCACCGTTGGAGCATCTATAAACCAATCAGTTGCACGATTTACTACTACCACTAGATACTTTCAGGTTTGAATCTATTATCATAATAACTTTTATCAGTAAAGAGCATCATCATCATCATCACACGAGCTCCATATGAGGAGAGAACGTGCTGACTTCCGGAATAGATAACAAAATAAATGGATAATATATATCATATCACCACGAGGCTAATAATAATATATTAACAGTTAGTTATTAAATTCCTATTTCTTCATGCAGTGTTGTGTAAGTTTGATAAACTGATACCATGAACGATAATGGAATGTTTTAGCCCAGGTCTCGGAAAGGCTCCAGTGAGAATGCACTCATACTCCCCTTGATCATCTCTTCTCACTCCGCTTATCTGAAGTGTCAAATCCGGGAGAAGTTGGATCTCTTTTATCTGAGTATGTTGACACGTTGGTTCCTGCGAGAATGTTCGTTCCATGGCGCCATATCACATGATGATCTCCTACAACATCAAAAGGAAAATGTTTTTGCATTAAAAAAAACTCTTTTCATTCTCCCAACTCATTTAATACAATATTTGAACAGTGTGCACGCACTGACCTAAGCTATGTATTTTACATGGAAGTTCCACACGGTCCCCTTCTTTGACAGTTAGTCGTACTCTCGGACTGTGAAACTGAGGAATCCCATTTGTTTCAGGAATCTCAGGAGTTATTACGTTCGAGGCTAATATGGTATTGGCAATGACGACAGATGTGGATGCCACTGTTTCTGCTGCTTTATCTGCTAATGTGGTGTTATTTGAACTCCAACTGAGCCCACTCGTTTCTTGACTCTCGCGAATCTCTACACAGGAAAAACAAGATATGTGTATTTACAAAGGAGTTTGAGTTCAATTTCAGAATTTCATTCTCAAGATGAGCCACTATTATATCAACAGTCCCAAAAAAAGTTGCCGAATGCATAGGTATATAGTTTTTTTTCACGGATGAGTAGTAAAAGCCATTTAGTTGGTTGGTGCGCAGCAGAGAAGATGTCAAAAATCTTTAAGAAATTTAAGTAGGAGGATTAGATTTATGTATGTATTGCGAAACAAACTGCATGCACATGCATAGGTACAAACAAATAAGCACGAGTGTTTATTGACTGTATTTACACAGCAGGCAACAAGGTAAAATATTATATAAGAAAATTGTGTTCATGTATTTTAGGAAGACCATGTTGTCTGCCTGCAGTTTCAAAGAAATTATCATATTTCATGAGAGTGCACTAGAGCAGCAATGTGTCAAGTTGACAAAAAAGAGTCAATCTGGAGTGTGGAAAGAAGCCAAAACACAAAAAAAAATTATATAATATATATTGCATATCTGACGGGAAAATGAAAACATCAAAAGTTTCAAAGTGGAAAATATACGGTTACTGCGAATTTGCTCGTTTTATCTTTATAATGTTTAAGAAACTAAAGTAGGCCACAAGTCAGAAAACCAGGTCAAAGGGCAAAATAGTTTTTTGAGTTTTGAAGAAGATTGTGCGCTGCTGCTGATGATGATGATAATGATGATAAAACTAAATTGACAGAATCATTTGGCTGCTGCTACATGCTTTTCGCAATACCTGCATTTTTGCAATACAAAAACATTTTTCTTTTTCAAATCAGGACAAACTAAATTGAAAGCAATATTATGACTAGTTTAAATTTACTACTTTGTAAATGGATCAAAGGATAATCCAAAAAATAAAACTTGAGCGTTTGTTTACAAAACGTAAGGACTTTTTTCAATCCTCTCTTCCATATCCTTTCTGAAGTTCTAATTAGCATTTAGAAAATACGAGCAAAACTACAACGGGAAAAAGCGTACACATTTAACAAAAAGTAATCTCCCAAGAATTCGGCTCACGTCTTTACAAGCTCTTCTGATTGCGCTCTTTCATTTCCCATCAAATTGGTTTGGTTTTCTCAACTCAGAAAGCTCAGAAAAAAAATAATAAATTCACTTTGAAGACATCTATATAAAAGCTTGGTGTCGATTAAAGCCTGTCAAAAGTACCTAAAACTATTTTAGTTTCGCCAAACAACATTTTCTTCTTTCTTTTCTTTAGACTCTTAATTTGCAAGCAATCATACAAAAATATTGAGTCAATATACACGTTTATCATCATGCATATTGAATAGAAAGTGCTGATAGTATATATATAATTTACCAAATACAATTTCTGCAGCAACAAACGGAAAGAAGGGGACATCATTTTTGACGACGAGTCAAACCGAGAAAAAAAAGCCAAGAAACTGAAACTACTTAAGAAAGAAATTCCACTTCCAGTGAGGAAAATACAACTGCGGAAGTGACAAGAAAAAGGTCGACAGAGAAAGATTGACAGTGAGATAGACGCACTCCATTAGCGTTTATATTTCCTTCTCCTTCTCCTCCACAACATAACATCATGCTTGCCTTAGAGGCATCCTTGATGCCATGCAAAACGAAAAAAAGTATGTATGCACATATAAAGCATTAGTGACAAAGTAAAATACACACATGAGTGCATAAAATATATAGTCTTTTCTCCTTGTCCTCATCCTTCTGTCTTACTGATCCAGCGCAGTACATTCGTACTTTTCTACTACTAGTGTATCATCATAAATAACATGGCATGTTTTTTTTCTCCCTTTTTTCACAAGATTCGTTTGTATTCCTGAGTTGAGCATGCAAATGGCAATAATGGCACAAATACATACATACATGTATGCTGTACAGCAAGCAAGCTACTACTTTAAGCTGTGTGTAAGCTTGATGTTTTATTCTGCATCTGTTGAGTAACAGGATGACACATGCTTGAGGTGTGCTAATAATATGCTGATGCCATATAGTACAGCGCCTTACATTTCTTCACACTGTTTGCATGCTGCTGCTGCTAGTGCTGCTACTTCTGTCATTCATTACTACTAATAAAAGCTTTGGTTAGTATTCTAATTCTACTACTACTCAAAAAAAATTTCAATAAGGTGATGAAAATATGTATTTGTGCTATACGAGAATGTGGTGAATGTCCATATTATTTTATAGATTTTGATAGACTACCTCTTTAGTAAATTGTAAAGTACATGGTTGAGCACACAGATGACGACGATGTTGATTTAGTAAAGTTGCCTGTGCTCAGGCTATGTAAACAACATTAGTGTTTTCACAAAAGAAAGAATATTTGCAAATCGGATATACTCACACTACTCACAAAAGTTGATGCATGTATTTTTAGGTGTGCTCATCGTTATTATAAGAGTTTCTACGAACAAGAAGGGTGTGTAGTGGTGGTGGTGGTGTGCGCCTACGAAAACCTTATTTTCATAACAATTTGACAGTTGCCGAACGTACTTGTTATAACTTGAATAGCACACATCTTGAGTGTGTGTAGTAGTATGGTGCATTAATCTACCTTGCTGACAGTTGATTTCGTGATAGGAATCGTGTATTTGTAAAAGAAAAAGTATACAAAAAAGTAGTTATGAAAGACGAATGTCAAATGTCGAAAAGCTTTCCTGATTTTCACATGCTATAAATATTTCAATCAGCTAATTAGTTTTCAGAAACTTTTCAAGTGCGGAGCATTCATAGCTTAATGTCAATACTCATTATACAAAACTTATATTATATTATTATTTTTTTTGTAAGTATTCGCCCATTTATGTATTATTGAAAGCGTTATACAAACAGCTAGCTTTGCAGCAGCAAAGCAAAATTCTCTAACGAATTTTTTTTGTGAGCACAAGCCAAAAGGTAAAACGTCATGTGCGAACATTGCATTTTCTCTCTTTTGTCAAGAAAGGTTGAAGGTAATTTCAAATTTGGCAATGTGTATACAGTAATTTCTTTTTTGTAGCTTTCAAACATTTTTAGTTTACGTGCATGTTAAATATTTTTTTCAACGATGATTTGCCCTCCCCTCATTACTTCATACATGAATACATACTACAATTGATGTAGTAGTACAAAGAAAGCACTACTTGCAAAGTCCACATTTTATTCAACGATGCGAATAAAACTAGTCGTAAAATGTTTATGCCACTACTACTCCAAACAGGTATTAATCTTTCCCATCAGCCTGCTCCCATAATAGGCTCTCTATGATCCAATTTATTAATTAAAGTTCCATTACGCTCAATCCTGTTTCTTCCATTCACATGTTTCTTTCTGAAATGCCTGTAGTAGACCTCTTGTGTTGTATTCAAAGAGGAACTGTATAAAATGTTCATTTCAACCAGGCAAGCTCCTCGTTGCACAAAAACGTGAGCATTAAGCAAATATACATATAAGCCAAGAACAAGTGCCGCTACTTAAGAATGTTAAGAATGAACATATTCAATCCAATTGAACATGTAGTTTTCCATGCCAAGTGAGTGGAGAAGGAAACCTGTCATGTGGAATTTTTATGGTTAATACGAACTTGACCAAAAACTGTGTCATGCATGGTACAACGGGGAGCCTAACAATTCTCCGTTTTTGATGTGCCACTTCCTACGGCGCGCCATTATATAGGCATATTATTATTAATATTACTATATGATCACTTTGCTCCAAATCTGTGCGTTCCAGACATAAAGGATGCATGGAATAGGGTGATGGTTCTGGGTGGTTGGTGGTGGTGGTGAGTGAAGCAACGTATATACGAGCTGTCAACTGAGACACGGGTACTACCAGTGCCAGTCATTTTTTTTCGGAAGGGACACCACCAACAACTTGGCTGGAACTTTTGAACTACATATTGTTGCATATGCCTTATACGATGACTTGGTATTTTCTACATTCTCTTTTATTACAGTTATAACAATGTTATACACAGACTACGACAATGCTGTATCGCAGCTAACTACACTGGTTTCTCTGTCTCTGCGGTATGGGGTTCCCATTCCAGTAGCATTAGTACGGAATCATTTATCTAGCTTTCCACAATAGTGCAGTGCAATTACTTTTCATTTATGATTGACATGAACAGCCTGACTTTCATTCACGGAGGCACACATTTAACTCTCATGGAAGAAACCACCAACCTGAAACTTCATCAGAGCACTGAAAATATTGTGGTTTTTACGTAGACATGAATATAAAAGTATGTATGTATATCCACGTCTAAATACAAAACTTTCATATGAGCTTTTGACATGTGAGAAAGATGTTTTATGAAAGAATCTTGTAGCAGTGAGCGACTAATGCATCTACCAAAAGAACTTATTACACTTTAAGAGAGTTCGATGCTTTTATAATTGAATTAAATGATCATACAGCCATTTAAGTTATTGTGTTGAAAATTGTACGACGACAAAGCTTGTGCTACTGCTTGCTACACAAACTATGGATGCTTGTAACGATTATTCATATTAGTATACATACAGTATGTAAAAAATGATGGATGGATGTGCCTGCTTGTTTGATGATAAGAATCTACTACAAAGCAGCAGCAATAAGTTATTAGTAGAGCTATATAATAAATTAAGGAACGAATTTATTTTTTTTACCCACAAATAAATTCTCATATCGTGCCGTCGTGAATGTAAGTTTTAGCTTAAAAGCATAGCAGTTTCATGTTTGCTGAGAATCATCATCAAAATAAGTGCGTACATAGTCTCTGGCTGACTTTTCCTCGTATACAATAATTAATTAGAGAAAGCAAAACATTCACACAATCTTTTTGCTCTCATCATCATCATCATCATCATATCTTTTTTATGAGCACCCTCATTCTGGGATTTGAAAAGCTTTGCAAAAAAAAAATGCTGCTCGCATCTGCTAAATAAATAAATATCTTCTATGTGAAGGGGAAGTTTGCGTTGGCACTTTTGAATCCTCCACCATCATCTACAGAAAATATACAAAAATTGTGTATAGCATACAAGTGTGCTTATACTATTCATTAAATACATTGTTAGAGAACTTGGGTTATAACAGCTTTTCAAATTCCGGGAAAGGCAAGCTTGTGTAAGAAATTTTTTTTATACCTCTTAAACCAAAATGGCTTTGAGCAAATTGAAAAACTTGATCTCGTTGCTTTCCATGCTTATTTACCCACTTTCTGAATTATGGCGCATACTCAGAAATACGGCTTCTCTCTAGCTAGCTGCGTCATCAAACAACACACGCTCTCTTTTCTCTCTCATCCAGCAAAATGTGTGTATTTAATTTATGAAAAAGTTACTCAAATTAATTAACTGGGGATAAAAATAGAAAATTTGAATACGTATGAAGTGGTTTGTCAAGAAGATGAAAGAAAATTTTTAATTATCTGTAGCAAAATTAAATCATATATGACGATGTGGGAATACCAAAAGTAAAAGGATTTCTACATGAAACGCGACGACAACAACGTATGCAGAAAATTTAAGCAATATTAATAATAATTCTAAAAATACACGAAGCAGTTCATGACAGAACAGAAGAAGAAGAAGAAAGAAAAAAATGAGTTTCTCTTCTCCAAAGAAAAAGTTCATCTTTCATATTGATATAGTATAAAAAATGTTGGAATGCTTGTACAAAACGAAATAAAAAACTTTTTTTTCCATGAAGTGCCAAATATGCCCATAGGTATGTAGAGAAGACTGTGTCTTGGCAGACAAGACAAGCACGTGGAATGGAGCAAGAGCGGAAAAAAAGGAGAAAACATGTACAGAAGAGAGAGAGAAAAAAAAAGTTGAAATGACAGGACTTTCAAGGAGGGCTTCACCCAGCAGTGAAACCTGACAACACTAATTTTTAATCGCACTAGGAGGGATGCTGCTATCAACACCACAGCTACTACTTTACAGTGGTCTTGTACGAAACGAACCGCGAACAAAGCCGTGTGTAGTGGAAAGAATACTTGTATATTATATAAAGCATACCAACCAACAAAGCAGAAAGGAAGAAGAGTGAGCAAACATAATAGCTTTTATAGGAAACGCTAAATAAAATAATATATGGATCCATGCATGCATAATAAATATTAATTTTTTTCGCTTTGCTTTTCATCCTGCTTCTATGATGATGATGATGACGATGATGAAAGATGTGTGGAATTTTGTAAAACGAGGTTAAGTAAGCTTACCAAATAGAAAGACACAAATCCCCAGGAGAGCCCTAGCCACGCTGGACATTTGACACCAAAATAAGAAAAAGCAATGCTTATGGACTTTTGAACTTTTCATCTTCCGGTATTGCTGCTCCTGTGACATGATGATTATTATTCCGCGGGAAGAAGCACGAATGAAAGTGATGATGAGGATGAAGAGGAGGAGGAGGACGACAAAAAGATGAGAAGAAAGTCGTCTGCTGCTGCGGTGTGGCTGACTAGAGCGAGAAGCTTATGTAAATTGCACTACTTTGTATGGGAATATATATTTACGATGAAGTTATTATCAACAAATTGCACGCATACGTGTTTTCTCCTCTCGCTTCAAAACTGGCTCTCAACTTTTCGCGACTAAGCAAAAAAGACAGAATGTCTTGTATAAGTAATATATTTATTATATATATATCACTGTATTCTTAAATATATATGTCTCTGGATATTTAATGAAGATTACACAGGCGAAGAATAATAATAGTAAGGATTTTAGCTACGAGCATACATATGGCTTGTTGTAATGATAATGATATGGAAGTGGGCTTCGATGGTCGGTTCTAATTAATATTACGGCTTCCTTTCCTCTTCTGTCGCTCTCTATCTTTGCTTGACACAACGTTTGTGTGTGCAATGAGGATTATATTTCTCTAGAATGAACTTGTCGTATCCAGTAGGAGCTCCTCAGGAGGAAGCCTTTCCTGTGCCGTCTTTTCATCCGAATTTCCCAGCCACAAGGACGCCTTTTCTTTTATTTGCGTTAGCACAAAGAATATACTTTTCACTCTACCGCACACGTTGTTGTTTACCAACCAATGTGTAGGGAATTTCTAAGAATACAAACCACTGCTTAAATAATAATAATAATGGTAGTAATAGAACAGTGTTTGCGATTATTCGTCAATTTGGCTCTTGATGTATTATAGTAATAAATGGTGATTTCCTTTTTCCCCCAAGGAATTCGACTTCACTTTCCACTTGAATTTTCATTTGCTGTGTGATGATGATGTGGAAGCCTTTCCTGTGCCGTCTTTTCATCCGAATTTCCCAGCCACAAGGACGCCTTTTCTTTTATTTGCGTTAGCACAAAGAATATACTTTTCACTCTGCCGCACACGTTGTTGTTTACCCACCAATGTGTAGGGAATTTCCAAGAATACAAACCACTGCTTAACTAATAATAATGGTAGTAATAGAACAGTGTTTGCGATTATTCGTCAATTTGTCTCTTGATGTATTATAGTAATAAATGGTGATTTCCTTTTTCCCCCAAGGAATTCGACTTCACTTTCCACTTGAATTTTCATTTGCTGTGTGATGATGATGAGCTGTTGGCATTCTGAGAGAGAGCTGCAGTGCAACGAGGCAGTAAGAAAGAAGAGCGCGTGATGATGAGAGGTGATCATATATGTATACATACAAAGAAAAACGGTGAAATCCAATGTGACTTGACGTACAGTTGGTTAGTTTTGTTAGTTAAGTGCACATTGGCGGTATTGAAGACGCACACGGCACGACAGGAGAAAAAAAACCCGAAAAAGAGATAAGCTTTACAATGTAGTAGTATTATTATTAGCGACGTAGAAGAATAGTCAGTGGGCCGTAATAATCGGAATAGGTTTTTTTTGGGGCGATAGCAGCACAAGCATAACAAGAAAAGAAATGTATATATACGAACGAGGGGTAATAATCACAATATTTTATGGGCATGTGAGTTCAAAAAGGAAGACGTAAGTGTTGGGAAAGAATGTGAGGAAGTCAGCTTTCTTTTTTTTTCTCTCTCGCTCTCTTTTACTTCTCGCTCTCTTTCTGTTACTTTCTTGTAGCAGCAGCAGCAACACAAGTAGTAGTAATTCCAAGTAAACTTGTTTTCTGGTACAACACGGCACAGTAAACCTCAAAAAGAAGAATAGTAATTTGAAGAGCACCACCACCACCACCAAGCTACGAAGAAGAAGAAGAAGAGAGGAAACACATACAATTTTGTCTTGGCATTAGTAAAAATGTATGTATGTATGTATACGTCGCTAAAAAGCTCACTCGTTATCTCGTTCTCTTTTTACAGAAAAAAATATTGCAAGTTTTCACGTATATATATGAATGTATACACAAAGGACGATGAAATGCTCTCCTTTTTAGCTCTGAACTCCTCGTCTTCGCATTATAATGATCCGTAATCACAACATGTTCTCACAACACACACACACACACACCCAAGCAGACACCAACAACATATTAACAACAACAGCAGTAGTAGAAAAAAGGGAGACATGTAAAACATGTGTGTGTGTGTAGAGTAGAGAGAGAAAAAAGTAAAATGCGAAATGGGCACAATAACAAACATTAAACTATATAGTAAATGACGGTAATGATAATAGACGTCGTCTTCGTAAAAAAGTATTGTACATACTTAAAAGTTTATTTCATTCCTCACTCACTCAACTCATGTCTTTCTTTCTTCTTCTTCTTCTTTTCTGCTGCTGCTGATTGTGTGAGAAAAGGAGCTCGCGTCTTAGAGAAGAAGTTGGTGGTGGTAGTGTGCCCTTCCACCCATGTCACCACGATTACTCTCAGACAAACAACAAGTACTATTACTACTATTTTCTTTCACTGTTAAATATAATGTATGTGTGAGCACGGCAAATTATTGTCTAGTTAGTTGTGAAGATTCCAAATAAAAAGTGTTTAAGAAGAAGGACAAGTGTTGATGGTAGCACAGCATCAGCAGTAGTAGTGGTAATTTTTTTGTCGTGGATTTTGATGATGATAATGCCGGTTGGTCAGGTCATACGAAATGTATGAACTAAATGAGGAAAATGAGTTGTTTAAAGAATTTGTCTACGTTTCATTGAGCTCAATGCACAAATGCAGGATAGCGTCAATGTTGCGCTCCTACCATGTATTAATATTCATATACTTTCTTTTCTATACCTACACAGATGGATAAATTTTGTGTTTATTACCTACATACCTAAGTCATATGTCTATATAAAAATTTATATGTATATAGCCAGCAAGCAGCACAGTACTTTGGGATGTGAAGCCACTCGCGTATTTGTAGATTAATGTCAGATTTCAAAAAAAAAATTGCTTTGACTATTAGAACGCTTTTCTCACCATTTTTTTTCTTCTCTCTCTTTTCCACTCACAAGTTCACCGCTGCGCTGGCTTGCTTGGTTGCTGGTGTGCGCGCTTCTTGTAAAAATAACAAACAAATACGTACAACATGCTAGCTACACACTTGTACTAGATGCCACTTGACGATACGATGCTGCTGAGCGATATAAAGAGAATGCAGCAGTACCACAAGTCCAATAATAATAATAACCAACCTGCTTTATAAAGTTTATCAAAATGATCAAATTATTATATGTGAATTATACGATTAATAAAGTTGCAGCTTGTGTAGAGTTGCATTATTATTATTATTCAGTTAGAGATGAGATGATGATGATATAAGATTCAAAAATAATGCACACATGTGAAGAATTTCAAATTTCGTTTTTAGTCTATTCAACAAGAAGGGATATAGGGCGAGGAGTAAATGGGTTTCTTTATTTGATGTGTATGGCTCGTGCTAGACATGCTGCTTACGATAAAAAGGTATATACATTTATTTTCATCGGCTCTTTTACTGCGTTGATATAAATGTAAGTACATCATCACTCATAATCATTACAACCGATTGCAGGATGATGATGATATGAGATGAATATAGAAAAAGATTTTTTCTTTTTTTCTCTGCACTCTAGAA
>JAHZMT010000746.1:0-21512 GCA_027743785.1 Sinhomidia bicolor | reverse complement strand
TTCAACATTTTACCTCATTTACAATTTTTTTCCGAGTAAAATATATATGCTATAATTTTGAAGAAGAAAAAAAAAGTTGTGAGTATATTTGTAAGTAAGCATAGTAAGTATATCAACTAGATTTTTTAAGCTCAATTCAACGAACCAACATTGAGGAATAGCTTTACTACACACTACACTGCATACTTTTTTTATTTCATTCTAGAGCTTGGGGCAACTAGTCACCAGTATTTCAAACTTGTTTGTCTTTCCTTTTACCTTCCTCCACTTTTTTTCTCTTTCTCTCTAAAAAATCCCGTTGTAATACAGACGCGTGTTCTACTTCGTATCTGCATACTTATAGTTTTCCAGTTTGTATAGTTTGGGTTGGCTTTTTCCCTAATAAAAAAAATCAAATGTTGTTTTTATGATAAATATAATACGAGGCAATGAAGCCTGATGAGTCAACAACTTTTTTGCTCTTGCAAAATACAGTTTCACCGAAAAAAGTTTTTATTATATTTTTTTAGAAAAAAAGACGACGACGGGAAATAGATACGCGCTAGTTTATTGGACTTTTTTAGAAAAATAAATACAACACTGGTACTTGAAATAACTCGACAGTTTCTACAAACCAATAATATTTAGCTGTGTGCATGGCGTAAAACCGCGAAAAAGAGGAATACTAAAAAGAGCAGCAGCGATGTTTTTGCTAGTGGAGAGAAATTTTGTAATGTATGCATGCATATATTACCTACAGTTGCGCATTACATGTTTTCTCTTCACTTTTATGCTTTCACCACTACACACACACACAAGTATAATCTCATGCATAACCAACTAATGTAGTATAAATGATTTCGAAACACTTTTCTTTATTTGTATTTCGAGCAGTTACTTTTTTGTCTAGAGAGTCTAGCAAAATGCAATTTAAGGTAATATGTACCTACCTCTAACCAGCTCCATATTTTGCTGGTGTGGTGTGCTGTGGCTCTACTACAACTTTGCTGTTTGCAAGAAAGCGTCTTTTTTTAAAAGACTCCTTAGGAAAAAGCAGCTAGGAATTTTTTTAGACGCAAGTAGAAATAGGCAAGTTTTTTCTTCTGATTTTAGCCACTCTACTATACACTCAACTCGGCCGAGTTTCAATAAATCCTTGTGTATACTTAAAACGAATTATTAAACCCTTACTTAACAACGTGGGCCCTTTTTGCAAACAGTATATACAAGCTAGTTGGAGAAAATTCCATCAACTTTTGAAAGAATCGAGTAAAGTTTACTTACATATTCTTACTTTCATTTTCTCTCTCTCTCATGATGATGATGTTTGCAACTTCGCGTCTACGACTTAGCAGAAGAGAGAGAGAGAGAAAGAGAGAGGAAAGCGTTTGCAAACATTCCTGAATTCTTAACTTTTTTTCGCCAGAATTCTCGCATATAGCCTATTCTACAATCAAAGTGAATAATGTGTGCCTGAGAGCAAGAAAACTAGCGGGTGTGTGTGTGTGCATGTATGTCTCTCGTTGCTTTTTATATATGCACATAAAAACTTGAAAAACTAAAGGTGTGTATATGTGATGGCAATTTTTTTTTCGGAGACATATTATCTTTGAATCCTATATCTCCCCACTTTGTTACTTGGTATATTCTCGCTAATAATGAAAATCATTTTGTTTTATTTGACAGTCTGCTTTTAATATTGCCGAAAACATTATTAAAAAGTAGAGCATTTTTTTAAAAAGAAAAAGTAAACGCATAATATTTGGATGATGTGAGGCATAAACATAAATAACACAAGGTAGAAGTGTACCTACGTATGCAAGTACCAATGTATGTATACATAATGAACTTTACCATTTAACCGCCACTACAGCAGCAGCAGCAGCAGTGGCGGGTGGCTGTAACGGATAAGATGAAAAAAAAACAAAATGTGTGAAACCATTTTACCCATTTTTTTTAAAGCCACCCCTTTCAAAGGAATCAAGTGGCGGAAAGAAAAGTGCCAGCAATCCACCTAAACATTTATCCACTGAATTTTTTTTCCTTCTCCACTCAACATTATTGCCTGAAAACTTATAATGAAATGCATCGTCTCCCACCTACAGACAAACTACTTTTGCTACTACTTGTTACATGCTCACTTGGTTTGGTTGCAAAAGCCAGAGGATGAAAAAAGCGTCAGACGATGAAGATGCTTTTATATACATAGGTAACACTTTCTCCGCTCTTGCTGAATAAAATGGATTAAACAAAGNACTACTTTTGCTACTACTTGTTACATGCTCACTTGGTTTGGTTGCAAAAGCCAGAGGATGAAAAAAGCGTCAGACGATGAAGATGCTTTTATATACATAGGTAACACTTTCTCCGCTCTTGCTGAATAAAATGGATTAAACAAAGACTTTTTAGCCCGCTTTTATAGAAAGATCAGGGCAGACATAAACAATTATGGACAGACAGAATTCTCTCTGCTGACATATGATACCTCTACGACGAGTAGTACAAGTGAAAAGTAGGAAAATGGAGGGAGAAAATTAAAAGACTCTGAAAAAGATTGCAAGAAAAAAAATGTTCACTAGTAGTAGTAGTAGTAGTAATGGTAGTGATGTGAAGATGATCTTTTCCAGAATTGAAGTGATGTGTCTGTATGTGTGCAAATTGAAAGAAAGTTTCTAGGGAAAAAATGTTCACTAGTAGTAGTAGTAGTAGTAATGGTAGTGATGTGAAGATGATCTTTTCCAGAATTGAAGTGATGTGTCTGTATGTGTGCAAATTGAAAGAAAGTTTCTCCTTTTGACCAGTTTTCATACAATATGCTTTAGTCTTTCATTTGATGTAGTAGGCTAACAATAAGAGTCACTTAGGGATTGAGGGAAAGAAGGAGGTATACCAAAAATGATGATGATGGCGGTGGTGGTGGTGGTGGTGGCGGTAGTACATCATTACCCCGGTGAAAAATGTACATATATCTCAGTTTGTTTTATGGTATAAAAGAGAAAAGTGTACATATTCACTTACGCGAACCAGATCGGTTAAAAGGGAAAGTTTAAAAGCCCAGTCAAGCTTGATGTCTTTCTGTTTGATGATGTCGTAAAGGGAGCTGCGACTGCAGTACTCCCAAACCAAGGATGGTGTCTCTTCCGTTAAACAACCCAGCATGGCTACCAAGTTCTCGTGGCGGAGTCCATGAAGCTGTTAAAAAAGTTTTTTTTTTTCAAAAAAAGTCATGTGATATCAGTACAAAGTATACAAGAACTCATATTATTCTTAATGTTAGTGAGAATGAGTGCCGCCAGCCAACGAACTTGATACGATAAGAAAGATAAATATTCGACAAAAAAGGGGTGGTGGTACTTATAGGTATACTTGAACTTTGTGCATGTATATAGGCAATATGCAAAGTGTTATATAATGATGGCGAATAAACGTTTTAAAACCAAGGTTTAAAACTCTTTTATTAACACTTTGATTAAAACAAAGCTAAAGTGGCTTGGCGCATATTTTTAGGTTTAAATACCTATATATGTACCTACATATAAAAATACCCAAAACATAATACAACCGCAAAGGTAAGTATGTATGCCTAGCACAATATCTGAACTTGGTGTAGTGTGGGAAAAGTATGCATACACTCTGTTTTTAGAAAAGGCTTATCTAACTTATCAAAGTAGAATTATACATTAATACCACGCATTAGTCCTAATAGCTATGACTTACCGTTTCCAAAACAAGCATTGCCTTCATTTTAACCTCAAACGGCTCAGATGCTGGGATGCCAATGATCTTTTTGAGGAAAACGACATCACCCTAAGGTCACATGAGAGACAAATAAAAACATTGAATGAGTCAGCATACAGCTCTCGTATGTTGAAAAGGACGACGCGCATTAAAAAGCGATTAGAACTACGAGACATGTTTCGCTGTAATAAACGTTTACATTTTTCACTGGCAAAAAATGGTGAATGTGAGAGACACAGGGAAAGGCTGAGAGAGAGAGAGAAAGAGCAAATGTCCAAACCCACAATATTTTTGCCAGGAAATAAACACTTCCACCCACACGCTCAATTATGCTTCTCTCTCTCTACAGTTTGGCGTTGACATAATTTTGCATATTGGAAGAGAAATCATATACACATTATATGGTGCATAATAATATGATATCTTATATCAGCTAATTTGACGCTTGAGGCAGTCCCTTGGTTTTCATGTACAATATAAAACTTTCTGAAATAATTATAAATAAAAAATTATCTGTTATAGCAAAGCTACTAGCCGATTAGCATGCTTTTGAAACAGTGAATGAAAAAATAGGAAAGTAAGTCTTTTTTAAAATATGCTTAATTTAATACCGGCTAATAGGTAGGCAATTATTTGTGTATACTTGGTAGTGCCGATACAAGTTTGACTCGTATATATAAACAGAATTACGGCAATTTTGTTTTGATACTCTACCGGGAAATATTTGTTTAATAAAAGTAAAAAGAAAAGTCTAGTCAAAGTGAAAAAAAATATTACGCAAGTAAAAGTTAGGCCAACTTTTAAAAAATAAAATAAAGTGCTGACGTAAGAAAAATAAAAGAATAGAAATAAAATTTTCAAGTCTTCTTTTAAACAAGCGAGCACAGGAATTTTGCTTGAATATTTTTTCATATTTAAAAACGAGAATTTCGCAATATTTATGCCATTTCTTTCATGTTGCAAACTACAGAGAGAAAAAAGGCAACGTCATCATAATTGAAAAGCATTTAAAATGAGTTTACAGTGTAATCTGAAATGGAAAAGTGGTGGTAACAATAAGAGTACCACCACATGTTGTAGTAAACTAAACGTACGTCTATACGATTTAATTAGTAGCAACGGGCTTTATAAAAATAGAACTTTTTTTACACAAAAGGGGATGCGCAGTTTTTCTGAAGTAATTTACTATGTAGGATTTCCTCTTTCCCTAAATGAAATGTTGTAACGGCTTTATTTGAAAGGAAACGCCGAGCAAGTTGTATCTTGATACAAAAAAGAATTATTCTTCAAAAATGAATTAAAAAGTGTTGTTTTTCTCTCGTTTCATTTTGGGTGTTCTTGTGAGCATTTAATTTGGACTGGGTATAACGGCAAGTTTGTGTGTGTCTGTATAAGTGTGTGTGTGTGCTACAATGTTGAATTTAAACACAATTGAAATATAAAATATATTCGTCCATTTTCCTTTTGTAAGTAGATATACATAACATGGCAATAATGATAATAATTATACACAGTTTTCCATGAAACTGGAGATATTTCTGGTTAAAGAGAGAGAGAGAGAGAAAGGCGCGGCAGTAAAATTCAAGAGAAGAAAAAATATCATTCTCAAAACTGGATTATGTACACATTTTTAGGAAAAGCGGATTACTATTACCTATACTCCTACTTACTTACTCATTTACCCTGCGTGTATCTTTTTCTGTTGTGCACAGTTCTTTTTTGTTCAAAGTAAACAATGTCTATCTACTATCTGCTTCTTTTAATAACAAAGCAACTCAAACAACAATGCTTTCTGCTGCACTAGTCCAATTACACAAAAGCCTCTTTATTATTTACGCCTTCCCTCTAGTATTACGTCAAGTGTTTAAATAAAGTGAAGCGGGCAGAGCAGCAGAGAGAGAGAGAGAGAGGAGAACTGCAGCTGAAATATCAATTATATAGGTAGCGTGTAAGGAAAAGCAACTTAATTAAATACCCCTTCAGTATTTAATATGTACATGATGACTTGGATAATAAAGAGCATGTTTGAGCAGCAACAACCGCAAAAGTACTTGTGTGCGCCTTGTTTCACTGTTACTATTACAATAATGGAAATGATGGCGGTGGTGGTGGAGGTGATGATGATGGTATAATGCTAATGTTATTTTCTTGCAGTGGCTGTCAACATTATTTTAGGGCTTCACTTTTTACAAGCACATTGCTCAGCACAGCACATATTATATTATATCGCATTTTGTGACGACGGAAAAATGATGGAGAATAGTAATAATAATAATAATTTTTTTTTCAAAAAGGAAATCAACTACTTGAACTTTCCCGTCATGCTCGCTCATCAAATTTATTATGAGAAAGTGTGAGCAAGACAGACTAGGCATAGCAAACATCACGTATACGATAAATGACTGCGTTTTTATAATATGCTTTTTCCTTTCCATGCCACGAGTCATATACATATGATGACGATGATGACGGCGACGATGATGATGTGGATATAAGATGGGAGATGAAACACTTCTTAAAAAGATGCGAAAAACTTAATACCATCAACATGAATCCAAACAGTTGATTCACTCGGTCGTTTCAAATCCTTTCTTTATACTTGAAAAAAAAGAAGCGCCAGCAAAGAAAAAAGTGAGCCTATAATTTGTGAAAAAAAGTATTGCTTATCGTCGGTCTAGAGAAGAGAAGGAGAAACGAACAAACTAAAAACTTGTCAAGAGTTGAAAATGAAAAGAGACGAGAGGAAAAAAATAATGTTGAATTTCGTCAGCTTTCAAGTGGATACTATCAGCGGGTATTCTTTATGCTTTACTCTCGCTTTTTATTCTTTTTTTTGTATTTAGCAGCTCTTCTCCTTCTCTAGCTATATACGGCTTCAAGTTTCTACTTGGTTAGTTACTTGGTATGCAACACTGTTAATATCAAAATGTGTAAGTGAAAGTACAGATGAGGTGGTAAGTACTTTTTTGCTATTTTTTTCTAGTGAAAAAAAAATCTACTGAATGTAATTTCAATTTCATTTTGTCTGCTTTGTACTTATAGTGGTGACGGTGGCGGTGGTGGTGGTAGCATGTGTGTTTACTCTTTGTTTCTTTTGTAAAATCCTTTTAATATTTTTTTGTCATATAGATACTAGATACACATACATACATATTACATGCTTTCACTTACATTATTGTAACAAGCAGCAGTAAGTACGCAGTCATTTCATTCATTCATTCAATCTTTCATTCATTTGTTTGAGCACACATACATACCTAAACATTATACACATAATATCAAACAGCGTCGTCGTCATCATCATCAGTAGCAGCATCTACTACTCACATTTCTTTTTTTCCATTTCATTCTTCTTTTTTCTTACTCTTTTTTTCCTCTCTGGACTTTTGAACGCTTCTTGCATACAAATGAAAAGTTTTTTTTATGTGTTGTACCTACTGTCAGAAAAAGAAGCATGTCGTATAAAGAAGACACAGAGTGTGAGAATGTACGCAATAAAGTTGAATATCCTATCTTATATCCTTTCAAATACTGAGTACAATGTACCCTAGGACGTGTGAGTATGTATGCATGCTTGTATGTATGTATTTTTATACATTCGCATTTCCCTGAAAGAAGACACATAATAAACATGAAAGCGTGGCGGCGGTGGCGGTGGCGGCAGCAGCGATGGTGGTAAGTTTTTTTTCGTTGGTGTGTTAGCTATAGATTACAACAGCGACAGAAAGAAGTGAGGAGAAGCAACATGGTACAAAAATATCAAGTGATCCAGTAGTAGTGCTATGTGTGTATATACATGTTATATATAGCAGGTTATATATATATTTTTATATTTATATAAAGTTAAAATACATGGCCATGGTTAGTCTAAAAGAAGAAGAAGATGAAGAAGACGAAGCTTTTTTTCTTTCTTGCTTACTTTGTAACGAGCAGTACGGTCCCCAAGCGTGGATCCTGTCAGAGTTCCACTTTCGTTCTTTATGTTGGTTACACTAGATTGCTTTCGAAGGGTACTACTACTCCCACCGAACGAGCCTTTTAGCAAGTCGGGCTTCTCCTGAGAGCTTCTCTGGAACGCACTAAGGTTGCCAATGAATGGTGATTTTGAAGTCTGTCCCCAAGAAGTAGAAGAAGAAGAGAAAAAGAAAAAAAGAGAAAATATAAGTATTCGTGCAAGTCATCCATGATAAAAAAATGTTATCATTAGGAGTGTATTGTTCAATAAGCACATTACATGAAACGGAAAAGCTATCAAGCTGAATAATCTAGAAACGGAGAGAGAGAGAGATACACCAAAACTAATTTCTTTTTATGAGAAATTCCAAAACTATTGTATTTTACCCAGAAGGGCACTACCACCTCTGCTACTGATGTTCGATCAAAAGTACTTTTTTTGTAATTGTATAAAAAAAATATGTAGAGGTAACGTTAATGAAAGTTGTAATCTAATCAAGATTATTATTACTGCATATGTACGGATTTACAAGACCACAGATAGATGACTAGATTATCAATTAAAAAGTTAATGAGAAAAGCTGTGTAGCTTTAAATTAGATAATTAAAATAATTGAGTTTTCTTTGTCGTCTTGAAGAGCGTGCTGCTGGAGAGAGGAAGAGGGGAAAACTTACTCGTTTAGTGTTCTCAGGAGTTGCTCCGTTCCCATACGTGATGTCACTGGATTTCAACAGAATTTTATACGGTCCAGGACCTCTGTGCCGTAAGGAAAGCTTGCGGCATTGTTTTGCCGAGTAAAACTTACGATCTTTGTAGAGACCTCGACGGCTTTTAGCCCTATGAACAGAAAAAAATGTATGAAATAACATATTTGTTAAGAGTTTCTTATTTTCCCAAGGTAGAAATCGAAGGACGATGGTACTTTATCAAGAAGAGCAATATCATGTTTTTTCCTTGAAAGAAGGTGATTTGTGTATGGCGTCGTTGGGCGCTTTTTTATTTTATTTTCACAATAGATATTATTATGTGCTTGTTGGCTATTTTATTATACACAGAGAGAGATTTTAGGTACCTGTAGTAAAAGATAATCACTCCACTGCCAAGCACAACTAGTCCCACCACCAAAATAGCCAAAACAGCTTTAAACCAGGTCACCAGGTAGACTGTTTTCAATTCTGAAAGCAAAATAAATCCATACATTTACAAGTATAATATCCATTCTCTGAAAAAAGAAAAGCCGACAACAGAAGAAAAAGAAACACCGGAGAAAGCAGAGAAAACGACACTGAGAACTCACAAAGAGCAAATGTTTCTTTGTGTCATTCCATCAACTGCTGGTGCTGCTACACATACACACACCATATTCTTTTTTTCTATCACCATTATCACATACGTAATAAGCATGCATGTATGTATATATGTATAATATAATATTGTGAACATGTTTTTTTACAACATGTATGTTTCCAAATTATCCAAGGACCAGAGAGTCAGCAAAGAAAAAAGAAAGAAACCAAAAAGTCTCATCTCATCTCCTTTCCTTTCTCTCCTTTTTCATCTCTCACTTGCCTGCACCATATTACTTTCTTTCTTTCTTTCTTTTTTATTCGACCGTAACTACAACTTTTTTTTCTTCTTACTTTTCATGCAACACGAGATAATTCTATGCCCCTTTGGAATATAACAGCTTATAAATACACAAAAGTTCAGCACAGGGATGGGATTGATATTAAACTTTATGCTTTCAACGTGATGATATAATATTATTAAATATGCATTTAAAAATAGGGAGAATCAAGCGTAAAATCTAGTGTCATATATATATACTATGTCTCTTTCATTGTGTTATATTACAACGGTGCGCGTTACTTTCAGGGTAAAGTGAAAATGACATTATTTGTCTTACTTTCCCCAAAGAAAATCGGTGTAGCAGCAGCAGCAGTAGTAGTAGTAGTGTACAACAACCAAGTGAAGTAAAATTTGTGGTTCTATGTATATACATACATGCACACATGCATATACACATTTTGTATGCATGCTTATTGTTGATAAATAAGGGCTACATTTTTAGTTACGAAAAGTACAAAATAGAGTGTGGTGGGAAAATTCCATGTTCTAAAATGTCAAGAAAATTACTATCAGCAAAATAAGAGAAAATATTCAACATGACGTATCAAGTTGAAGAGATCAAGTGAATGTATATATTTACACCCTACGGTTACATTTAAAAAGGAAAAAAAATTGAGAGAAAAAATCAAAAAAGAAAAAAAAGAGTTGAGAAAAAGTGTGAAAATGTGTGCTTTTCTTCTTTCCTCTCGTCTATTGCTCTCCACGTTGCCTGTTTCTCTCACTTTCTCTCTCTCTCTTCAAATTGAGAAGTCAAGTTATTTTCTCATGCAGATTCAAAGAATGAAGAACAGAACACCACATCACACACACACACATACACGTATTATGCACAGACTCAAGAGGTTGATCGGAATTTTCGTCTTCCTTTTCAATTTTCATGTAGTTTTGTCATTGTCAATTTGTACAATTCTCCTTTTCTTTCCTGACAACTTGGGGTTTCTCTAGGAAAAACAAGGATCATTCATTCAAGTGAAGTTTTTTTTTGTCTGCGGGTGAATAGTGAATTTAAAGGAGCACTCAACTTTCTTCCTCTATTATTCTTCTTGACATTACGACACGGCATGTATAACAATTTATACCGTTAAATAACACGATCTTGCCTTCATCATTATTGGTTTCAACATAAAGACGTAAAAAGGCTTAAAGCTTCTTCCTACATAATATACTTTACTTACACGCTTATACTATTTACAATAAGAAGTGTGCGCTTTTCTGTCTTTCTCCAAAATAAAAACGACGAGATTTCCTTTCACTGAAGAAATTTATATTTCTTCTTCTTGTGCGCCAAGTGAAAGTAAGTCGTCAGCACATATGCTGTGCTCCTCAGTTTGCTTTTGTGTATTATTTATTTATTCTGGGATTCTTGGTTTTCCCCCTACAATACAACTCTCTCGTTCAGTTCCTCGTTAGCGAACACAAGAATATGTTTTATTCTGGTTGATTTTTTTGTGTTGTGTGTGTGTAGCAGTACTTCTTGGTTTTCTACACGCTTTCTTTGTGCTACAATAAAAGGTGTAACTTAAATATGCAAATTTATTTCTTTTGCTGAATAATTGGATCAAATGAATGCTCCAATAAAGAAAAGTGACAGCGCGGTTTTCATCCTTACTTAAATTATATTTTCATTTATATATGCTTCCAGTTTGTTCCCTTGCTTGCTGTCTCTGTTGCTGCTCCTTTACTCTTTTTTGCACAACTCATCTATTTTGAAAATCTGGGTCGTAGTAGTACGTACTCTGGGAATTTATATTAAATAAAGGAAGGAAAAAACATAGATATCTCTATACTTTTTTTCTCTTTGTGTGCATGCACACATGCATATATTCAGTTACTATATTATCTTTCCTTGTACATGTATACCTACTATTCTTATTATTACGCATTTGTTTTATTCAGCATTAGTATTCCCACCACGACATCAACTAGATACACTTTCGGTGGGGGTTTATGACTATGACGAAACAAAATTACCAAAGTGGGAGAAAACCTCATAGCCATATATATATACAGAGGATCGATTTTGCACGAGCAACTTTTATATATTGGTATTGGCAGAACTGAAGGATATTCAGTAACTTCATTTTGTTTATAGTATAATATGTTTCTAGACAAAATGAGAATCAGGAAGTAGTCACACAGTCACACTGTACTATATAGTACATACTACAAAGTTACATATATAGTTTCTATTACTTATTTATCCAAAAGAAAAGCTAGAAATTTCTAAAGGAAAAGTAAATAAGAAAATACAATAAATGAGAATGAGAAAACGACGTTTCAAAATCGTCTCTTTCTCTCTCTCTGTCTCCCATATCATCTCTTTACCAAACTAACAAGAAATCGTTTCCGATTTTATTGTTGTTTCCTATTTAGCAGGAGTAGTAGTTTGGTGATATTGAATACTTGCACTGAAAGTTAAGGTGAACTACAACAACAATAACAACAGCAAGACAATAAGCCAGTTGATAAATTGTGGTGTTTGCTTTGCATGCCTGCATGAGGTTCCGCGTTTCTAGCCATCTAGCTGCTTTTTAAGTAAAAGAACACAAGAAGGAAAAGTAGAGAAGAGAGGATACGAAAAAGTTTTTCAAGAACAAAAAGGTAATAATAAGCCTATTTTTGTTTGCTTTAGGATAAGACTATAACAAACAACATCAAGACCAATTTCAACATTTCTGCAATATATTATAGCCAATCTACCTTGCCATTTTGCAATTTTATTTTTACGGCAAAAAAATGTTTGCTTGCTAATTTGCATCCATCCATGCAGTTGGTTGTTGTGTAAGAATGCAATATGTTCAGAGTTGAAAAAGCAAAAAGCCTGTTAAAACAGAAATGCTATGCTCATACACTACAACTTATGTCACTTTTTAACATTTAAACTTTATTATTATTACTATTATTATTATAATTTCCACTTACCCGCAGATGCTTTTTCCTCCTCGTAATTTGCTCCAGAAGCAGACCTATCATTCCCCTTTGCAAAGTGCTTCTCTCCATTAACGAGGTTGATAAGTGGGTGCCACCTGTAAAAAGGCGGAAAAATGAGTTTCTCTCCTTTAGTAAAAAAATACCTATATTCCGTCGTTGTTTATGCCATGTTGGTGCAAAACTCATATTATACACAGAGACGCGAGAAATTCCTGCTATTATACATAATTATAAATTACATAGGTGCATATAGGTATGCGCATGTCGCCATTTAATATAATAAGTGCAAAGCATATATATAGGTTTATACCACGTTATGTACACACACGGCTGTCTATATTTTTAAGATTAAAGTTGACAGTAAGGAAACTCTCTGGAAAATGCCGTAAAAAGCTTTAATGAAAAAATGGAAAATGGCTATTCTTCCACAAGAGCTATCGTCTAAAACCTTCAAATGAAAGTCATAAATTCCTGTGTGTTTAGCTGGAATGGGAACTGCGTAGGAACATGATGGTTACAAAAAAATATACATAATATGTATGTATGTATGTATGTATATACGCTTTCAGTCTATCAAAGACAAGCAAGGTGAAACCTACCCTTATAAATCCAATTTGTACCAAAAATATATAAGGTACGTAAGCAAACTGTTATGTTTAATAATATATTGTTATTTGCTTATAGGTACATGCATTCATACATACATGTATAGTATGTCTTTTTATGTGGTTCATTCATAAGATCAATCATGTATCTGAGGAAAACATTTTTCAAAACGCTGAATGACTCTGGGGTGTACTTATTGTGCTCTCGTTAGATTTTTCCCCATTTCCTGTTAGGGGGACAAGTGTATCTTTTCTAGCAGCAGTTGTAGCAGTGGCAGCATTTTTTTACCATTATTACACACTATAACATATCAGGTAGGTAAAGTGGAAAACTATTGCTGTTCTGTTGTTGATGTAGTCGTTGCTACTTACATTACTGAACAGAAGAGCACAAAAAAAGCTCCACACAACAATGCCAAAATATGTACATAAGTGTGTGTATGTACAATATAGAGCACGGACTGTGAGAGTATCCGTAAGAGATTTCCTCCCTCTCTCTCTCTAGGTCGAATTTTTATTGTTACGACGTCTCCTCTTTCAAGCCATTACTTGTGCTTCAGGTGCAATTCATAAGATATGTTCCGGTTCCAGTGAAGCTACTCCTGCTTACTGCTCCTCCTGCTGGTTAGCTTGCATGAGTATGAGTTGTTATGTTTGTGTACCAACCAAGTGGATTGACTGGGAATGGGTAAAGGTAAAATGTGTGTATACTAACAACGTTGGTATAATAATAATAATATGAGGATGATGACGATACTTTCTCTCCCTCTGTGAAAGTAAAGTTTTGACGGTGATACTTGACATGATAACGGAGGCTGGGTGATATTTATGAGGAAAGTTGTCTTGTGCTCCAAGAGTATAATATTATCGTAGCGGTGCCAGCTTCGTCAGCTTTGGCTTTCGTTCCTCCTCTTTTATTCTATATGTACCTCTTTACTTCCCCCTCTTTCATCCTCTCTCTCTCTCCCTCTCTCAAAAGAAGATTCAAAATCCGTTTTTGCAGCGTTGCGCTGGTTAGCCATACATTTTTATACATGGGAGCTGGTGGGTGCAATAACAGACACATTTTGCGCTTACTACCGCCACTACTTACTGTGGCGGCGTAAAATGCCGCTGTATATATATATATATATGGTTTGGTTTAGCTAACCAATAGGTTTTTTACCTTTTCCGACCAAAGAATAATAAAAAAAACTTTTTATCCAAAAAGGAGAAAAAGCAAGCGACACCCCACATTACTTGAAAATTTGTACTAAAACCCATGATGATGATCATTAGGTTTTGCTCTAGTGTGCTTACATCATCGCCATCATCATTGCTAAATCTGCTGCTGTCTTTACGGTGGTGGGGGTGATGCATTATGCTGCCGTGACTATGAGCCAAATTGTCCACACATGATATAATGATGGCGCTCTACTAGGCAAATACAAAGCGTCTTTCTCTCTTTCTCTGTCACTGTACCTACCTGCCTTTTTCCTGCACAAAGAGAAAAGTTTATTGGAAGTCTGGACGTGAGTGCATGCATTTACAGTTTTGGAAAATCGGGAGTTAACTGCTGCTGCTGTTTTGCAAATACGGCTGACTGGACAATAGGTAATAATAATAGTTGCGCTCTCACTTGAGAAAGTACAACAAGTTCGTTGTGAATTCCTTAGTTTCCTTGTTCCTATTTTCCTTGATAGTTTTCCAACAAGGCAAGAATTTTGATATGATACGACGATACGGATGATAGTGATGATGATGATCACGATGACTATTCAAGGCATCCCATGTTATATCGTCAGCATCTCCAACAAACTTTTTTTCTCTCTCCTGTTCCAAATACACAGACAACTCACTTGTGTACCATCCAACACTAAACTATCCTCTTTTCTCTTCTGCTTTCATCAGCAGTAAAACATGAAAATTCTTTTTAAGGGCTTTTCTTTTTCTGCCGTCATCACTTTATTACACCGCGCGTTACAAACTCATGCACTCTCTGCGTGTAGCAGCAGCAGCAGTCGTGGCAGACGTAGTGCTTAAGTGGCTGCCAAAAGTGAATCGACAAAAGAGAGAGAGAGAGAGACACGGAGAGGGAGAGAGAGAGAGTAAAAAGGCAAAAGAGGAAAGGTGTGCTTGGACCTCTGGTGCAACAGCAGCAGCAGCCAGCTATATAATATCAGTTTAGCATTATAATGTAGTACATATGTATTCAGTTGAAGCGATGAGAACATAACTTGAACATTTCCTTGTAAATTCGCAAATTTTATGAGAGCACACACACATGTGTGTGTGTAGTGTGTAGTGTAGTGTAGTATTTTGTATTTGTACAACAATTCAACAAGAAAGCGCTTTTCATTCCTCACGTGTTACACCGTGAGTTTTTTTCCTTGTTCCTTTTTACATCGTTTCACAAATTCATGCACATTTCCGCCTTGTGCAGTTTCATGAATAGAATATTATTATAAACTTAACGCCGTCCCCACCTACCTAAATATATACCTACATATATAGGTAGACAAAAATGTGAAAGCTTGTCCATGAATATATTTATGCCTTCCTTGTTGTTGTTTACTTTAAGCTTTCTTTTTGCTAGTTGCATATTTAATATTGTAGTTGAACATGAAATTTCTTGTCACATATCCGGCATTTACCGTGCCACTTATAGTCTGCAAAAAAATTATCAGCATTAATATATTGAAAACATGTAGAAACGACGTGTTAACTGCGTATACCTCCTCTTGTTGTTTTCTCCACTAAGCCTTTACGTATGTGAATAAAAGTGTACAAGTAGGATTTTTTTGTATTTGGAGCGTGTAAAGATTTCTGCGTATCTGTAAATTTTCATTGGTTCTCTTGCCCATTTATGGAAATTTATAGAGTGGATTTATGATATTGACAATTTCACAATTTTTTTTATGCCTTCCTTGTTGTTGTTTACTTTAAGCTTTCTTTTTGCTAGTTGCATATTTAATATTGTAGTTGAACATGAAATTTCTTGTCACATATCCGGCATTTACCGTGCCACTTATAGCCTGCAAAAAAATTACCAACATTAATATATTGAAAACATGCAGAAACGACGTGTTAACTGCGTATACTTCCTCTTGTTGTTTTCTCCACTAAGCCTTTACGTATGTGAATAGCAGTGTTCAAGTAGGATTTTTTTTTGTATTTGGAGCGTGTAAAGATTTCTGCGTATCTGTACATTTTCATTGGTTCTCTTGCCCATTTATGGAAATTTATAGAGTGGATTTATGATATTGACAATTTCACAATTTTTTCTGAATAAAATTGTCACGCATTTTGCCATTTCAAAAACGTTTTTTCTTTTTTACGTATCTAAATTCTCAGTCCTGTTCTCTGACATTTGAATAAAAAAACCTTTGTACGTGTACAACAACATGGCGTATATAAAATGACAACATTATTATTTTGCTTGAGATACTTGTGTAGGTATACGTTTTTTGCATTAGGTACTTTATAAACTTCACGTTAATCGAATAGAAAGGTAAAGGAAGTTGAATTTTACAAGCGTAGCGAAAGAAATCACAATAATAATAATAATAATAGTAAAATTCTCGGCAAGTTTTTCAAGCAGGTGATTGGTGGAAATGAAGTAAACAGCATATTACTATTATGTATAAAGATATGTGAAAGGTAACAGGAGGACGGAGCAGCAATTTTTCTACATATTATCCATGAAAATGTGTTCATTTACCGTGCTTTCTCGTATTGTAAAACGGAGAAAAGAAATTGGTGTTCCAGCAGACTGGCTGCCGCAACTTCTCCGTTCCCAGCTTGCGTTGATGACGACGATACAGTCTGCTTTCCATTCATTGGTTTCTCCTGCTCCTGCTGTTGTTGTTGCTGGTGTTGTTGGTGCAGAGTTTGAGCAGGAAAAGTTTTGGAGCCCATTGAGCTGCCAGAAGCACCCGTGGAAATGGTCGATGACAGTATCAATGAGCTTGTTGTTGCTTCTCTGCCTTCCACTTCTGCTAAAATATCTCTCTCCAGTGAAAGCTTTACGCTTTTCAGTATCATCTGTGCCAACAATGTTTCCTGTATAAAAATGTTCATTTTTTTCAGACAAAAAAAGAAAGAAAGAAAAGGACGATTAGGATTAAGAATTATATTTTTTGATGTAACATGCTGATGACATGAACAAGGCTTATTTTTAAAAGACTGAAAACAATCAGAGAGAGAGAGAGGGAGAGACACAGAAAACTAGAAACAAAAAAGACAACGTGTTATTATGCGTTTTCCACTAGACAAAAGTAATTTTGCAAAACTGTGTCCAGGATTAAACTTTAAAAGTACTTTTAACAAAAGCGTTTTCATTGAGAGCAGAGAGAGAGAGAGGGAGTTAGTCTGATGGTAAGTGCGAAAAATATACTCAAACTCTTTCTTAAATGGGTCTATTAAGATAAGTTCATCATGGGAATGGAAAAGCATTTGTTATTTTTCCCACGACTTTTCTCTCGTTGCTAACTGCTTCTTCCCCTTTTCTCTGCTACCTACCTCTCTACTCTCTTATGCAACTCTTTCTCAAAAGCATATAAGTAGGTATTCCATTATGTTCTCAAGTGCGCATATAGTTTGTTCACCTTAAAAATGTGTTGGGGTAGTAGTGGTCGTACAGCATATATCCATAAGAAAAAAAGTTCTTAATAAAATTTACTATACAGAGTAAAATGATAATCAGCGATTGGAATCCCCCTAAATCCCAGCTAAAGTGTCAATTGTCGCAAACAAGTTTCTCTTTAAAAGGAAAAGATACTTCTTTTACGTCGTCGGTGAGTGAGCTACGGGCTCCATAAAACGGACATTTCTGTGATAATAATGCTGAACATTCACCACCAGAGCGGAACAACAACGATATCAACCACACTCAGCAGAAAAAAGCAAAAAGCGTGAATCTGGAAAATTTACAATTTCTTACGGGTACTTTTCCCCTTTTTCTTTTTTTACTTTATTGTTTTATTTTTTCCTTTTTTTTCTTTTTTTACCGTTTTTCAAACAAGAGAATAAAAAGGATCGATGCAAAATGCAACAGCAGCAGCATGTATAGCAGCTACATAATAACAGTGTACTACACAAACAATTGACATCACACAGCTCTACTATACTACTTCTCTCCTTTTTTTCTTACCAGTTGTTTGAGGGGAGTTGTGTTTTCACTCGTGGTTGTCTCAACTGGGTCCCAGTTTTTAGGTTGAAAATCAAAGGACGAGGTGGTCGGTGCTCGCGGGTATGAGTTTGCCACTAGAGCAAGTGTTGGAGTTGGCGGGGTAAAAATGTTCACTGGCAGCGGCCATTCTGGCAATAGGACAAGTGGTATCTTTCTAGCAGACGCTCCCAAGCTTCTTAGTTCAGTCTTACGGGATAAATTATGCGTGAAACCATAGTCGTATGAAATACAGAAAAAGAGACCTACAAATTTAGAGAAACAACAGAAAAAAAGAAGAAAGCATACACATTATCACGTAAACATGTTAACTTTTGCTACTCTTAGTATATGCATAGCATAATAAAAAATGTAATAAACTTGTTGTAATGCATTTTATTTTTTTAACTTTTTTACAAACTACCACACTCGAGAGAGAGAGAGATAAGAGAAAATGTACTGTCGAACTCTAAATTTTGTTTTTTGACATCTCTGCTACTTCTACATAAAAAACTCTGCTATTATTTTAAAACTCAGTTTGCATACGCCTTACATTATGTATAAGTTACTTACAATACAAAATGTATCGAAAACTTGCCGTCTGTAGAGACACTGACAACATTGTGAGAAGAGGAAAAAAACGAGGTCAATTTAAATCATTGCAGTTTTTTTTCTTTTTTTTCCTTCAAACATTATTTACCAAACCCATTTGTTATTTTTTTCCGGTGTGACAAAAAAACAAAAGAAAGTACAAAATACTCTGTAAACAAGAAAAAAAGTACGTAAATGCTATACATATACCTACATACATATGGCGTGGTAGAAACTTTTTTTTTTGCAGTTTTTTTTCTTTTTTTTCCTTCAAACATTATTTACCAAACCCATTTGTTATTTTTTTCCGGTGTGACAAAAAAAACAAAAGGAAGTACAAAATACTCTGTAAACAAGAAAAAAGTACGTAAATACTATACATATGGCGTGGTAGAAACTTTTTTTGCGAGTTTGAAAAAGTAAGGCAAACTAAAGTTCAAATGCAATGCAGCATAAACAAAAAATTATAATAACTTGTTCAAGATAAAAAAAAGTGCGATGACTCTATTCTTTCCTTATAAACAAACTCACTTTGCATGCAATGATCATCACGCATGGTATATAAAATAAAAGTACAAAAAAAACTGAATAAAAGGCAAGGCCATAACAAAGTAATTTGAAGAGGGCGTAAATGGAATAGAGAGGCAAAAATGTTCTTTTTTGTTTACATGATCAGTTGAGTTGTTTCAGAAAGTCTGAGTGTGAGTCTGTGAGAGAGAGAGTTTTGGTTGAACAAGGTAATAATAATAATAATGAGGATAACGTTAGCGTATAAACGTATGCATGTATATATTGTTCAGTAGAGAACAGTTCAAAAAGAAAGTGTATACTAATTCAATCCAACTCACTGACAATGTCACAATACCGTGTGTACGTGTTCTTCTTCTTCTTCTGTTGAGTATATATAGGCAGTAGTATAGTAACAAAGTTTCAAGAGCTGATGCCTTTCTCGGTGCTGACGGTGATCATGTGTAGATGATTAGACGGGAAACTTTTTCTTTCTTTTTTCCCATTTTCTAGTATTTTAATCAACAACCTTATTTTTTTGTAGTTTGGTACATTGTCTGTCATCATTCTTTAAAATGTTGTCAGTTAGCTAAAGAAAATAT
This sequence comes from Sinhomidia bicolor, assembly GCA_027743785.1. Lineage (NCBI taxonomy): Eukaryota > Metazoa > Arthropoda > Collembola > Entomobryomorpha > Entomobryidae > Sinhomidia > Sinhomidia bicolor. The sequence goes on along the minus strand of JAHZMT010000746.1, from coordinate 1,829 downwards.
ATACGGTACAGCTTTTCAAATTAAAACGGATGAGGACTACTGCAACAGCAGAAAATATCTAATCAAGAAAACTGGTAGGAAAGTATATTTATTTATTTATAAGTAAAGCTTATTACAAGTGTAGGGTATCCCGTTTTTTCACTTTCTCTTGGTCTTTCTCTCTCTCTCGCTCTCTTTGTGAACCCTGATGATGAGTGATTGAAAGACCCAATCACTCAAATGTCTGACCATGCTTTATCAGTGCACTGACAATGCACAAGGACGAGTAAATAAAAACATGGTATAGAAATGGTTTCCTTGTTTGAGTTTTGAGCCAAAATACGGGTAGATTGTATTTATCCATTGGGATACTTGCTTGAAATTTTCGTGGGAGAAAATTGGAAAGCTACATGTATAGAGGGTATTATATTGCGTGGGAATAAAGTGCTGAGCTGCAGAGTGTTATGCTGTTCATGGGGAAACGTACACAAACGTATCGACTAAAGAAATATGACTTATATTGAGCCTTGTGTGTGAACTTTTCTTTTTGTTGTTTATTAGCAAGAATGAAACTATGTTTTGAATCAGAATAGCGTATTTCAATGGAGGACAACAACTAAATTTACAAGAAACTTACGCACATTTATTAGCTTGTCTAACCAGAATTTATATCTAGTATTTTTATTTAGAAAAATCTTTAATTGTGATATTTTCTACTTTTCTAGATATAGACTTGACCCAATTTATTTTTTTAAAATTTAAACACAAAAGTTAATCTAACCGTCTTGGTTTCTCTACTTAAATCCAAAATGAGGGGAAACAAGTAAAAACGTAACTCTGCTGTTCGTACTTACCATCCAAATTGTGTGTGATGGAAGAAAAGAAGTGATGCTCCAGATCCTCATAATTCCCCAGAACAAATACAGACTTATTCACTCGGTCCTTCATCTCTTGCTGTAAATAAGCTCCAACATCGTCACAAAATCGGCTTTTATCTTGACAAAAAAGTAAAGTCGAACATTTATTTATTTATTCATTCATGCATTCATACATATATTCTGGAAAGAAGCTTAATCTAACGTAGATTTTAATTACTGTCTGCGTGTTTGGTGGGTTACTCAAAGAAATGGTTTCAAAAGAACCGAAGCAATAAGTTTTAAAATTAAGTGTGCTCATATAGCCTAGTCACATACAATGCTCAAATGAAAAGAATGCAAACGAATGGAAATGCAAAACCCATGCAGTAATAAAAAGCCTTGTTCGTTTTCAAAGCCTTGTGAAGTTCATTGTTAAAGAGTTTTGATTAAGATCAGAAAGCTGTTATCTATCCTTGTGAACAATGGAATATTATGTGTATAGCTTTGAATCATCATCTCATCAATCCCTTTCTCTCCGGGGCATTCCGACATCAAAGCAAGTTACGTACCCACTTTTGATAAGAGCAAGAATAATATAAAAAACCAACTTGTTTGTCGTCGGCTACTGGCTCTTCTACTGATACAGAAACCATTGCTACTATTATTATTATTATCCACTGACTATACATGCATTCTTTTCTTTACCACCCGCACGCCCTGCTTGATAGATAACTGCTTCTAAATCTGTGGGGAGCAAGTTTATTATCATGTTATAATATGGAATATGAAAATTGGACGATTTTGTTGGCTACACATTTTCAATGAATCTTCTGACTTAATCTATCTACATGGCAGTGTATGTCTGAAGGCTAAATTAAAACTTTACACATTGTATTTACTTTGGGAACCAACTGACAACTAACAATTCAAATTTGTTAATGCACTCCAAAACTCAATAATATTAGCAACTGTTGGACAAATCCTAAATTCAGT